>VACF01000423.1:0-57481 GCA_006891605.1 Pleurozium schreberi | reverse complement strand
AAGGTGCTGAAATTTTCTTAAAAACACATTTGGAGGTGAAATTCGATTTCTAAACCTACTCAAATGAAAAAACTTAAGCTACAAAGTGATTCAAAAACAAAATATGTACACTTTGGTGGAAAAAAAAATATCATCCAAATGAATCATTGTGTCGGCAAAATGGATTTGAAATGTCAGAAAATAGTGAAAAAAGTAACAAAAAATCACATCTATGACTGAACCTTCTTCTACTAGAATGCTTCTCAATCACTCATAACTTCTTGGATTGCTATGAAATTTTAACCACACAAACTAGACTAGTATGCACAACTTCGTTAACAAGTATTATTGGATTTGGACATTGTATGAAGAAGTTATAGGTCGCCGAAGTTCACTGTAATCCACCAATGTCTGGATTTTGAACTTTGAATTATTCCCAATCATTCAAAACAACTCGTATTGACAATAATTAGAATTCAGTGGAAACAAATCACAACAAAGTTTATTGAAAAAGAACATTAGATTACAAAGATACAAGCCCCCGAGTTGCAGCCAAAGCAGTTTGGTGAGCTCAAATTGAACCTGTGAACTTTGATTGGCTCCCAAAACTATTATACATCTTGGATTGATCTGAAAATTTTATCACACAAACTAGGCTAGTACGCGCAACTTCTCCAACAAGTTTTATTGAATTTGGACATTGGATGAAAAAGTTACAACCCTTTGAATTTGACTTTTAGGCTGTGAGGACGTTTTTTTGTCCCCTGTGACGTTCAGGGGTTAAATAAAAGACTTTCCAGTTTATTGTAGAATAAAGAATCCATAACTACCTGTAAACTAATACCCCTCGTAACTTTCATCTTATTAATCAAAATTCAATGACTCAAAGCTCTCCACATGTATAGAAACCTAGAAAATCAATTTTAAATTCTTGTTTCTTGAAAAACCGATTTTAAAATTTTATACTACGTTGCCTGGCAGGCAATGAAAGCTACATATCATACAATAACTTTTTAACCATGTAGCCAGAAATTATGAAAATTGTTGTGCCTTAAAGGTACTTCTCAGGCACATGTGTGAAAATTTCAAAGAAAAAATTAAACTCCATTTGTACTGAGCTACCCCAAATCGCTATGTTGCCAAAAAACATAGTTTGGGCAAATTATTGAAAAGTAGGTCACATGTAAATCTTAGTTTTTAACTGCTCATAATTTATATTGGAGAAAACTGCTGGACTTACCAGGCTTCCACATTTTGAAGAAGTCACCAATGTTGAACTTTTTAGAGTATTTTGGATCACTGCACTTGTTGACCATTGTAGTTGTCTCAAAGATTACCTGTTAACGGTCTGCGGGGCACTTTCTGGTTTTCGGGATTTGCAAAGGCAGTGATGGTAATTGCTTCAGGACCCATTTAAATTATTATATCGTAGGAAGGGTAGCAAAAAGTAACAGAGTGGCATATCTTTGCAGCGACTTGCCAGCTTTTGTCCCTGTACATGATCCGACGCGCAAAGCTTATTATGGAATCAGAGAAACCAAAACCTTCAGTCTGCGATACGAGACAGACCGCTTGGGGAACCGGATTCCAGATGACTTTATGCATTTGGAGGGCTTGCATAAAATATTCGACACCAAAGTGGTTAGGCGTCGTTTACCAAATTCTTGTGCTCTTCTCTATTGTCAAGTCACTGTTGAACTTCAAACTCCATCGAATCTAATACGATTTGTTTGTTGAGAAGCGCTGCGTTGCTGTATCTTGGGATGAATATGCRAAATAGCTGCTGTGTTGTCACTTAATTGGTTGTACCTAATATCGGAATTCTGTGTTTGTGAAGGCGTTCAGAACAGGGGTTGCAGATCTCCCCAAATTTGATGTGGAATTCACTATGCAGCTAACGTATAGGACACCCATGCCAGGCTTCAAATTTCTTGAAGCTAATGCTGAGCCCATTTCCAATTATGACGGAGACACTTTTGAAGATTTGTCTTGGGACGAGGATTGTTCTTGGGCTGAATGGCATTCAGTGGAGGATCCTGTCAAAGGTATTAATTTTCAATCGTGACTGCATTTCCAAATTTTTGATGCTCCAAGCACCAAAGAAATGGTCACACATTTTAATTAACTACCGTGCCAATTGCGGAATCTCAAAATTTGAGATTCAAATATGGCCTGTTTTCTTACATTGGCATGCGAAATTGAAATTGCTGCATATGGGGTGAGCAGGATATGAATTAAYTTGCACCTGGAATAAACGAACCTTGAAGAATGMAATGGAGGCAGCCGAATATGGAAAGTTATCTCCTACACAAGCTGACAAGTGGGCACTTATTATTATCAAGGTCAAAGACCAGTAAGTAAACTGTTATTGTCTCAAATTTTAAAAGCGATCGATATAAATTTTCTTTCCCTCAACCACGTTCTAAATTCAAAGCTTAGTTGAATTGTTCTTAGAGGAAATTGAACGTGTAATTCCTGGATSTTTTTAAGTTCTGCTTATGTTAAGCTAGAAACTTCTGTTTTCTCATCTRTATTCTATATGATTGTGTCTCACCATGATGGCATGCCATATAATGCAGCTGTTTGTCGTGCAGGGCAGGGGCGCAAGAAAATGAGACCGCTGCCTTCGCAGGACGTCTGCGAGCTCTAGTCGATGCCTTTCATGTCTCCTCTCAAGCGCCCTTCGTCGAAAACTTTGCAGCTGGTGCAGAACACTAGCCTTTGTCAGTCACCACACTATAGACTTCTTGATTCACAATTTAGTCCTCGTTTCAGAGCATAGTGATATTGTCGATACCAGTGCAACCAAGGTTCTATGTGTGTTGCAAAGAAGSCCTTGTGAGCTGGAATCTTTAAGCGCTCGTTCACTACTAAAAAAATGGGCATCTTAAAGATGATCTGTATATTTACTAGTGTAGTGTAGTTAAATTTATCCTTATAATCAGTATTTTTTTTTGCGTCCTCGGATTTTTTGTTGGTTGTTAGTGCACACCTGTATGTAAATACTCATAGATCCTCCTGGCATTTGATTTAGATATTTCCTCCGTCAAACATGTGACCCATCATCATATGGTTCCACCGCCAACTGTGCTGGAGCGTGTCATTAAGGACCTTTTTGAGGAGGGTAAGAGTTTTGCTGACAGATGTGCTTAGCTTTCAAATCCCTTTGGAGGTCCTTATTGTGAAAATGTAATTTTAGTCCTTCTTTTTGAATTTTACATTTATATACCTTAGTCATTCAACTAATGCCACTCTATGGTCYAWATTTYGGGGTCCAGGTAGCACTTTTGACGAATTTTAACCTGAAAGTTGTTGGGCTGACAGAATCTGAAGAGCAAGCTGTACAAATTAATCCTAAAGGTGTTAAAGGAGCTCCTCCAGACTCTCTAATTTCTCGGTTCTGCCTTCATGCTCTTCGATTTGGCACTTGCAATATTCGAGGTACAGAAAAATTCGACTCTGCTTTTTGTCTGCTTTTAAGATGCTTTTCGACAGCTCATTAATGTGTATGTTTGGTCTGGTACCAGTAATATGAAATTCGAATTGATAGCCTGTACAACTTCTCSTTCTCAAGAGCTATGTCTTTAAAACTTTTGTGGGCGCATTATTGTGCAGCCATAGCTGTGCTGTGGATCGACTTTGTCCGGGAAGTGCGCTGGTGCTGGGACGAGGGTTTTCGGCTGCCTAGGGTGTCTGTTGACGGATCTCCTGATCTGGAATCATGTATTTTGCACCAAAAGTTGCAAATGGTGATTTTCTGCTTACAAGAAGCCCCTATGGAGCTCATGCCTTTGTACAAATTCTACTTGTTAGTTCGTAGCAGTTTTTAATTTCTAAAATGTACSAGGGCTTCATCAAGTTCATTATATGGTTCATAAAGAAGCATCTATCATTGGCTGAGTGGACTCATTTCGGGTACTAATATGAGATATGTTTCCATCACCAGCTGGCTCTTTGTATTGAGGAAAAAGCTTCACATCGAGATGTTGCTGAAAATCTTCATGATAGTCATGCTGTTCAGGTGAAAATCTTATCCGATGCACCAGTCCGTGAACAATTTGGAAAGTGATGTAGGGCCCCCCTTCAAGACTAATTTTTTTGGCTGGTTTGACAGACTTCGACAGTAAATGGAACCAAAGGGGTATTTACGAAGATCGAAACGATTTCTGGAGACCTTGATGTTGAGAGGAAGGGTTCAGCCGGGCCGGTGGGTACGCTGTTGCTATCGAGAGCAAATCGCAGCTTGCACGCCCCTCTCACTCAGGTCTAAAGCTCCTGCTCCTCTTTTTGTAGTATATGTATTTTATATGTTTATTTTTTTTTCTCCTTTTTTCATTTTGGGTTTCTATTGACAGAGACAGGCCTTGTCAGATTATCACAGGGGCATCCATGGGTCATCTGCTCAACGGGCATGAACCTATTTCTCGAGAGGTGATTCTGTTCAGTCCGAGCAAATTGGAACAGACGTCAGCAGACCAGGAAGAACATCAGCCCCAACAACTGCACTCTCATAGAATGTATGTGCATGCAACCTTAAACGAAGTACAAGTAGCTCATGTAGCAATATCCGGCGACTAGAGTATATCATTGTAAAGATTCTTTTTAATTTTTTAGCCGTGAGATCCGTGCTGCTTGCAGCTCATCGTTTGTCCAGATTTGCAAGACAGTTCACAATTTCCAGTTACGTTGAAATGGGTTCAGTTGCCCAGCGTATAAACCATGCCTGTTCACAAATTATAATTGTCAGTAGTCTTTACGAAAACATTCAGTTGTCTGAATGTGAGCTTTAGGTTCCAAATATAGAGGTGTTAAGACTCTGGGCAAAGGCAACTGCTTTGGAGACGAGGTTTGGTTTCAGCAAGTCAGGATCAAATTTGAGAAAATCGGCTTCTTTACAAGTAGGCTAAAGTTTTGGCATGCTATATGAAGTTTGTTATGTTCTACAATAACTCACTTGTGCATTAGTGCAAATACCCCATCAACCACTCCAATAGATGTCTATGCGACTATAGCTCCACCAATATCTCTCTCAATTACATCATCATAGGATGATAATGGTGAGATTTTGATAGCTGCTTCTTAAGTTAAATTTTGAAGTGGGATACTAGACCAAAGGATTGAAAGGAAATTGCCAAGAAAGGATATTGGTTGTATTTTGAACTCAATATGAATTAGTTAGTAGACAATCAAGGCCTATGAAATAGTCTTATAAGCAATAATTCAAACCAATTGTAAGTGGTCCTCACTGTTAAATATTGATGCTTGTGGTGCCACATGTATAGATGCTCTTACATTGTAAGATAACCACATTTAATCCCTAAAAGCCCAAGGGGCTTGGGCAAAATACAAATGTGTTATAAAATATAAGTTCTATAATCTTTTTGAAGTTTCATCAAAGAAGATAATGTAATGCACCAAAAATATTTCCATGCGGTCAAATTTATAAAAAAATTTAGATCCACTCCAAATGAATTTTAAAGATATAACTTAAAAAATTCACCCAAAAGACAATTTCTATCTTTAGCAATTGAAATTTTTTTTGATTGGTCAAAATTGTGGTTTCTGTTGATTTGTAAAATAATTCATTAGATTTAGTAATGAGAACACCAACACTTTCCTCAAATAATAAGTTTTTCAACACTAGGCAAAGTTTAAACACTTTGTGCTATTTCACTTATCATTTTTGTTTGACTGTAGCAATCTTAGTTTTTTTGAATATAAATGTTGAAAGAGCCCCCAGCTTTCAAAAAAAAAAAAAAAAATTGAAAAAAAAAATTTTTTTCTCCAAAAATTCTGCCCGAAGTCGGGCAGCAACCAAAAAATGGTCGCTCAGGGGTTTAGGGGTTAAGTATGTCTGAATAAGCAATTAAGCATTGTTCCTATTATAATATCACCTAATTCTTTATTGAATCTTATTAAAATTTTAAATTTTTTTTAAAGCACTATAAATAGGTGAACCTAAAAAAACCCACCTAAGGGCTCATAAATGGAGATTATAAGTTTTAGAAAGGGATCACAATTAGATCAAATTACCATATGGAAATAATGAAAACTAAACATTATAATCAAATGTGTAGATGTCCTTTTCCAAGTAATCCTTTGTTGTAGTTATGACAATACATTGCATGAAGTATGTAACCCTTGTTTTGTGTAAGTACTCACTTCAGTTATGGTTGAATGTATTTTGGACGAAAATCATCAGGGGCCCCTTGTTTCTTACTTTCCAAATTGTATGGCCCTATAATAGCTTCAATGGAAGATGCAAATGGTGACTAGTACTGTGAAAATAGCTCGAGTCATTTTAGAAAGCTTGAAGGCACATACATATTACGGAATATAATCTAATAGGGCAATGCCCGAGAAGGAGGGCATTGCGTGCAAAAAGGGCCGATGAGGAGGGCGGAGCCCGACAAGGAGACACTTTTTTGCACGCAATGCCTGACGACAAGGGCCATTGGCCCGGCGTAAACCACTGCCGGGAAATGCAAAACTTTGGATGACTGGAAAAAAATTGGATGAAAAATCCGTAATGCCCGATTACGCAATTTTGCCATAGAATCCTTCCGGGCAATGAACGGCGTATTTCCCGGCAGTGGTTTACGACTTACCATCTTCCTTTTTTTTCTTGTCCTTGAACAGAAGACCAAGTTTTCTTGCCATTCATACAATTTTATTCTAGAATCTTACTCCAATCTTTCACAACATGCAACTTCTGGATACACCTATTATTCGCTCTTTGAAAAGTTGTACCTTAGTTATATGGTGCTCAAAAAATTGCATAAGAAAATCATCTAGAATATCCCTTTGATCTAGGAAAAAACCAAGCATTGGAAATAAGAGGAACAATGCTCATTTAATCATTCGGATGCAAGCAAGTGTAATTACTTTAATGTAATGTACCTAAGTAAATGTAATTGTAGGCATTTAAAAAAAAACTTGGGATCTTGGGGTCTGAGATGACGAGGACAGACCACTGTGAAGATCTACCAGACCCACTTAGTCATAGGTGCGGACCACGAGTCTGACGCCGCAGCACCTTCGACCGTAACGGTCTTGGTTTTCATTTCAGTGGCGTGCTCAGCTCATTGCGTAGTTCTATCATGCCTCCTTTTCCCTCTTCTTGCTTGCGCAATCTTCAATTGTTGTTGCCCAGATGAGCTCCCTCCAGGTGTTCACTGGTGGATAGTCCACTATAGTATGCATTTACCCATTCAAATACTTCAAAAATTTCAACCATGTCAAAAGGGCAAACCAATCATTCTACTTGTCATGGGTTGGTTTACCTTATATATAGATTTCAACCACAACAAATGAAAGTTGAAATATGGTATAGCATTGTAGTTGGTGTTGATCCAATAAATTCTTTGCAATAGATTTTGATACTTGAAAAACATAAGAAAAGAGTATTTATGGATTATTCAATGACTTCTTCATGACTTTCAATAACAAACATTCAAGTAATAAAGCAAACAAAAAATCCACTAAAGCAAATGTGAACTTGAAACTAAACATTCTAGCATTTGATCAATTTCTACAAAATTTTAAATTTAGACTAATTTCATGTTATTCAAAATTACATGCTTGGAGTGACTACATTTGACTCCAATTATGTAAAAGAGATTAATCGTAAAATACATGCCTCAGGGCCACTTCACACTACGGCACAAGATCGAGAGTCCGTCGATTTCAGCCAATCAAATTCCAGAAACCCAAGACTATGGCCTCTCAACCCTTTACACTACGCGGCACAATCCAAAGTCCGTCGCCCTCAAAACTGCCTACATGGAAGCCAAATGCCTACATGGCAATGGAATTCAACGGACTCTCGATCAAAGTTTGGGTCGCTAGTTTTAGCCAACCCAAACTCTGATCGAGAGTCCGTCGAATTTTGAAGAAAAAAAAATTAGAAATATTAGAAACTGTCAAAATCTTTCTCGTTAGATTGGACCGGAATGACTGTCTTGGTAGTAGTAGGTAGGATGCTCCCTCCATTTTGTTATTTTGTTATTTTGTTATTTTGACGCCAACTACCCTAGTCTCCACTACAAAAAGCCATGAGTCTTAGCATTCAATGTACCTACTTCCCTTCAATGTCTAATCCCACCTTTTTATTCCATTTATATTCCTTCATATTCCTTAAGGATTCAAGAAGTGAAACTGAGTGAAGTTTTGCTCACTGCGGTTGCTTGTGTCTCTATTCACTAGTTCGAAGTATTGAGAGTGGGTGGAAGTATTGGAGATTTTTTCGGAAGACATTGAACGGGTGTATTTTCCGGAACTTCGAAGCAGATGAAGAAGAGCAATTCGGTAATGCGTTCCCGGTGTGGTTTAGGGAACGCGGAACGTAGCAATTGTGTGAGATAGAGCTCAACATGTAGGGGATTTTTTAACATTTTCATTGTGATTTTTTAGCGGCGAAATTAGTCGTTGGAGTTCGTTCGTCTGTTTTAGGATTGTAGCCCTGAAACTGGTTAGCCATGGGAGGTAGAGGGGGTACTACTTGTGAAAGTGTACCGGACGTGGTATTCGCGAAGATTTTCTCTCTGCTCCCGTCAGCGCAGATTGCGAGTTCTTGCGCACTTGTGTGCAGAGCTTGGCGGGATTGTGCTAACGATGCTACAYTGTGGAGTGAGCTCTGCGAGGGATCTGGATTGCGAGGAATTGACGCGATGCGGTGCCTCGGCGGGTGGAAAGGCTTATTTGGTTCTGTGTATGGTGTAAATTTGGTCGCCAGCCCGCATTTTGAGCGCATTCATGAAGTCGATGCAGATCGCATCAAGAATGAGTCATTAAGACCGTGGGAGCCCAAGCACCGTCTCATCATAGACCGCATCTGCAGCGATAATGAGAACGAAGAGGAGACCCATTCATACGGCTACTGGGCCACCGAGGGCGGCTCTACTTTTCAGCGCGGTGGTGGCGACGGAATTCTACGTGAGTGCCCTGCACTCGACTGCTCTCCCTGTCCCGCTGCCGCAGACAAACCCGTCATGGCGACGTCGTGGGACTGGGGAAAGGTGCAGCAATACATTGGCCTTCAAACATTTTCCAACAAATTCCTGGATTGTAGTCCTCCCATGATGTTCTCCATCTGGTACGCGGGGAAGAAAGGCGCTTCCAGTCGATTCAAAACACAAATCGTGCTGCGGAACGAGCTGAAGAATATTATTTTCATCTGGTATGCTCCTATTCCGAARTCTTTTRTCCGTTTGGGTTGAGTGAMAATCCTTTTTAAAAGATATATCTTCCGATTCTCACGTTGCTGACTATTAATTCCAACCTCGCGTATAATCATTCGCACTAACCGCATGCCCTGCTTTTGCTGTAGGGAATCAGGTGAATTAGAAACTACCGAGAACGTTTGGAAACAGGAGAAACACCTCATTCACAAGTATCCACCTGTAAGTCGTGCTATATATTTTCAGTTTTCTCGTTCTTTTCATAGCATGCTTGATAGGAATTAGTTTTTTTTTAAAAATTAAATAAGATTTGGTCAGACGTAAGGCTGAACACTCTTTGTGAAGGCATTTGCAACCTGCTCATCTCGTTCGGGACATTCGTGGCCGCAGGGAATGCGATCTGTAGTAGTGAAAGCCGCAGGTATGAGTACCCAACACRTAAGCGGTTTCCATGGAGCCAAATTCACTGCTGTGAAGGTGCGGTTCGTGCCCCTCAGCGAGGTACGTACATTTTTGTTTCGTGCAATTTCTATTAATAGGTGCAAGCCTACATCTTCGACTGCTTTCGAGATTAATATCCCATTCAAATTCTAACGATGATCCTTTTGGGTTACTGTGCAGATACCGCTGCACACGGAGGAGCCTGTGTGCAAGAAGTTCTCACAATTTTGAAGTTCAGATCTCGAAGCGATTTGTAGTTTTATTGAGCCCRGAAAGTTTTGCACATTGATGACTCAAAAACTTTTCCTGCACACATCGAATGCAAGATCCCTCATATCCTTCTTCAGATCCCTTCTTCAGAGTCGCACATCCAGCATGAAGAAAGAGGAGGAATATCGCACCTACGTAGGACGAGTCATCCATCATATATTAATATCTTGACCGACCACCAGCTCTAGGAACTGTTTGGTCCACTTGTAATATTATTCGTTTAGATTATGCCAGGCCTCACCATTTTTTCTCGTCSTCACTCTGGACTGAGTGGACTCTGTACAAWATTCTGGACATGGAGACGGCGAAATTAAACACTTCATGTGCCAACTGATCAGTCGTTTGACAAAATCTAGATTCTCTCTTCGTGTCATTCGGCCTRATCTCATTAAGACACTTCGAGATGCCCGTTTCTTTGTTGATGCACCATGCGTCTATYACTCSTTTACAGGCTGGTCACTTGACGAACCAGTAGACTTTCGTRGTCACATTAWGTGGCTCCTGCTGCATTTATTGAAGGCATCTCTGAAACAAGTTGAAACCTCGGAAACCTTAAACCACACACTTTTCCTATCAATTTAAAAAAAGTATTAGTGCATATTAATTCAGTTTAGTAATGTTTCAGTCTCCACAAATTAAAAACTATGTCTTTTGAAATTTCGTGTGACGCGCAATTACAGGGTAAACCACGGTAATGAGGTCTGAGCCCAGACCCTTAAGATTTTCATTTTCATGAGCACTTGGATTCTATAACTTCCGCAGTGTAACCTCTCTTTTGAGGAGATAGAGATAATGAGGCACAGCTCAAATCCATTTTGTTTTTTTCATTATTATTTAACCCACCCACCCGACCCCCAAAATTTTAATTAAAATTTTTAAAATTAAATTTGAACCTCCCCCTGAAACTTCCTTCCGAACCGCCCCCCGAACCTCCCTCCAAAACCTCCCCCGAGCCTCCCCCTCTTTGTAATTTCAGGAACCAAGAACCCTCACAAACAATATGGGATAATTATCAAGTTACCAAGTACGTATTCTAATATGTACCCATATCATTATTGTATCAATACCCATATCCATATCCGTACCTGTACATGCACCATATTCGTATTCGTATTTAAATTTTTTTTGAGATCAACGGTTGTGAGGGGGGGTTGTAATTTTTTTTACAAAAAATCAATGGTTCTTGGTTTTTTAGCACAGAGGGGGGGAGGGGGTTGATAATTAATGCAAACCTGTGTTTACAGTAGATAGTAGATAGTGAGCTAGTGTCATTGTATTATGAGAGTTTTCAGAGGGAAGTCCAATGAACAACTCGTTGTTTTCATTTTATGGAATGATTATTTGTGTGAAACCAATATCTCTAAATAATGCATCTACTGTATACTCTAAGCAAAATAGGCATTTTTTATTGGTAAAGTTAAACATAGTTTGATTGATCTTAAACACTATTAGAAATCATTTAAAGCTATTGAAATTTCTAAATTTTGACCCATGAAGTCCCAAGTTTTTTTTCCACCAATCACTCAAAATTGCCATTTCTATTGCAAGGAGCAAAATATTTTGAAAATTGCTTTTTGCACATATTGTATTCAACCATAGGGGCTTGCACTAGCTAGTATAATAATGTAAGGAAGAAATCTCACACTCTTTGATGTCATAGATTGCACAATGTTTGTGTTGAAAGTAAAGCAAACAATTTATTTTCCTTGCGTGACTAGATTATAATACTTTGAATCTTCTTAACCCTAAAAGGGCATTGCACTCCCCTTGGGCATTCTAAAAGTCAAAACCTAATTATTCACATATTATTTTCTTATAAATGTTTTAAAGCTTCACCCCTAAAGGTTGAGAAATGTTTTGGAAGAGAAATAGTCCAATTATCAATCAATCCAACTATCAATCCAAGTGTCAATTTTAGATGCATTGTCCAAAATCAAAACTTAAATTTTATTTTTGAATCCCCACCATACAAAAGTGTATTAAAAAGAGTGAGGTAATGTGTGGAAAAAATCCAACCCATTTGGTCGCATCGGTTGAAAGATCATAACATTTTAAAGTTTGAAGTGGAATATTTTTTTTTTCATTCATGCAAATCAAGGTCAATACACTTCAAGCCCTTTTGGAGTAAATGTTTTTGCTCTAAACAAAAATGTGAATTTTGATCATTCATGAGAATATGATTTAATGTTCACTCATGAAAATTTCACATGCAAATATAGAGTTTAACTTACTCTATATTTGTAATGCAAGGAGGTTAAGTGAATTGGCAATACACTTGTTATTTACTAATAATTTCTTGTGTAGTGGGAAGATATATTTTATTTGAAATACAAATAGTGAAAACTTAGAGACAAACATTTGGAATATGTAGGAAAAATTTGACTTTATAGATTGGAAGATAATAGAGGTTGAAGTTAGAAGACAATGTTTGTTCTTGAAACCACCTTGGTATATAGCTAACAAAGTTTGAGTCCTCTTAGAATGTGATTTGGGAACTAATTTTTTTTCATTTGGACACTTATATGCCATATTTTATTAGTTACATACATGCCAAATTTCAAAAGTCAATGAGTATTTTTGCAAAAGATGCTCCAAAAATGCCCAAATTGCTCAAACTACCAAAAACGTTCGAGGCATAACTTTTGATTTGGACACCCAATTAGAAGAAAAACTATATTCCCTTTAAGGAAATATGTATTCACACTTTGTATCAGGATTTTGTGAACATCCAATCAAATTTGACTTCATAGGAATCCATATGGGATTTTAAGCGTTTGTTCAACAAACAATTGGCCTATAAAGGTTAACCAAGAAAATGTAGCTCCAATAATCTACTTTTTACTCCATTTTTATATTTATTAAAATTGTTAAAATTGTAATTTTTTGGACACTTCAAAGATAGCATCTTAGGATCTCAAAATACACCACTTTTGAACTATTTCTATCAAATTTCTCTTGGTGAGAGCTCAAGGGAATACATCAATTAAACTATAATGTTTGTCATCAACATTTCCATTTTTCTAAAAAAATTCAAACTATTTTAGGCATTTTTGTAATTGAAATGATTATTACAAAGAAAGTTTCTTCAATAATTGATATGAAATTTAATTTGAACTTTAGACAAATATTAATATATGCAAAAAATATCAAGATTTAGAAAAATCTGTATTTTTTTTGTAGAAATCTACGGAAGTTTGACCAAACCTAGGCATAAAATGCCCTTTAAAGGTTGACTTAAAAATTCTGCATTATAGATTTTGATTTCATAATTTTTTTTTCCTGTTTAAAACTTTAGATGAGGGTCTAAATTTTTTTTAAAAACAAATCTACTTGATTTCATTCTTTAAAAATTGTAAAGTAGAATCAAATAGAAGATAGAAGGGAGGATTAAATAATTAATAACTCTTAGATGGAATTGAAACACACTAATTTGAATGGTAAGAGTTTTCTAGCAAAAAACTACACGTATGTTAAACTACACCTTCCAAAACTTTTTTACATTGAAATTGTAAAATTTGAATGAAAAAATGAATCCAATTCTTTAGATGGAAAAAACCCAATATTTTGTTTATTAGGGCTAATTCATATGTCCCATAAACGGACGGATGGAGTTTATGATCCAATAAATATGAAAATTCCCTACATAATGGAAATGAAGCCTACCTACCCTTTTGGATTCAACATATTATGAAGTGGATTTAAGTATATTCAAATCTGCCAAAATTATGAATAGGTACACTTAAATTCACCTCATAATATGCAAGTGGCAAGATGAAATGCACATGCACTTGAACCCRCATCTCTACCATGGCATTCTTTCACATCAACCAATGAGCCAAMCCCCTAGTGCTTTTATTACAACTCTTTGTATTCAAAAGTGTTTCAACAACAATTGATGTATAAATAATTTATATCTTGGTTGTATCTAAATATAATTTGTACAAAGGGTTGCTTCTAAAATCATATAACTATTGGTATTGGATATCAATACCCTCATTCCATATTCAACAAACATAAAAATAAAATTTATATCTCATTACTTCTCATTTGTTGCTATATTTGTCTTTTGTTTAGATAGATAGACTATTGCACCCAATGTGCGTAGACACCACCTACAAAGCATCACATATATCATTGCCTTGACACTCCATCACGAGGTGGTGACATACAACCAATTCAAATTTTAAAATACTAGGTTGTAGTCTATAATAGTGTAATTAAACTCATGAGCGACAACATAGGGTATGGTTTAACCCTTGAACGACGCCGGGGTGACCCTGAAAATCATCACTTTCTAAAACCGTG
This sequence comes from Pleurozium schreberi, assembly GCA_006891605.1. Classification (NCBI taxonomy): domain Eukaryota; kingdom Viridiplantae; phylum Streptophyta; class Bryopsida; order Hypnales; family Hylocomiaceae; genus Pleurozium; species Pleurozium schreberi. The sequence goes on along the minus strand of VACF01000423.1, from coordinate 43,307 downwards.
GGAATCATTGGCCTAAAATAATCCAAAAACAATTGTTGGAAGTCAAAGCACTGTAGAACATCTTCCCTTTCCACCACAAATTCCGAGGATGGATAGTTGCATTTCTGTCCTACAGAGAAAGATGCTCTCGCATTCATCGACCAAGAAATGGCCATGGCGGCGTTTAGGGGTTAATCATTCAATTCAAAATGCAAATAGAGAACAAGAATGAACTATCATAGGATTTCAAATGATAGCTCTTTTTTGCAAGTCCTTTTGCCATAAGCATGCTATAAACAGGAAATACTATGAATGGTGTAAATGTTATAATATATCTATCCTTTAAATCAAGATGTTTGTTTGTTTGTTTTGTTTTGTTTTGTTTGTTACGTTGAGATCTCCCGGACCGTGCGTCCCCCGGTGGTGTGCTTGGTACCGTCGGAAAGCTCTTCGCGAGGAGGGGTGCACTGGCTTGGTTTCGTGGCGTTCCGACCTACGGGGTGAAAGTTATTGATCTTTGAGTTATTTTTGGTTTGAAAAAATTAGAAAATTACTTTTACTTTAATTTTGCCTATGGCAATAGCACACGGCACACTAGTACATTCTTAAAATTCAAAGCTAAAAACAAAAAATTCTATTAGAGGTGTAATGTCATAATATATACAGAGTAAATCCTTAATATTTAAGGTTGTGAATAAGAAATACTGTAAGTGACATAAGGATATAATAAGTACATCTTTAGAATACCACATAAAAGTCTTTGAAAATTCATTGGGTATTATGTGTCCCAAAAAATACAAATCTCACGACATTGAAACCCTCTTTGAGGATCCCTCAAGCACATGTAAAAAAATTCCATTCTAAAATAGAACCCACTCAATACATTTGAAAACTACAAGATTCAGTTTCCTAACTACCTACCTACCAAAGCTCAATTCCCGTACACCTTAGCAACACCTACAAAATTTAGTGGTACCCCAAAATTGTATTTTTGGAAATTGATACAATGCAGTAATACTATTTCCAACCTGCACTAATTGAAAATAGTGTGACTGCGGTAAATTAGTGTGACACCCATTGATACGTAAATCAGCGTCCCACGACAATGAGTTAACTAAATCGAGCTAAACTGATCGAACAAGGGAACTGACCTGTCATCAAGTCTATCCGAAGTCCAAAGATAATCACAGTCAGATTAACACAGGTTCAGGATTTTCTAAGTTACGTCCAACAATACAATTCCACAACTGAACATGAAATTTTTTTGTAAGGCAAAATGAATGAAATTATATATACCGTATATTACCGCTAAACTGGGTCCGTTGATTTTGTTTTCTGAAACATCCAGTCCGTCTCTCTACTCCCATTATTGTGACCATTATCTAAATCACTGTCCTCGCCGTCGTCCTCCTCCCCCTCCTCTAAGTGCTCCCCATAAACATCAATAACATCCAGTTCATTCTCCTCTTCCAAACGAAACTTCTCAAACTCGTAGCCGGTGCCGRGCTCGGCGTCCGCCAGGGCTAACGCGCGCGCACGGTCGCGGTCTTTCGGGTACGTCCAGTACAAGAACGTGTAGATGATGCAACACAAGGTGAGAGGGAAGCCCACGGCCGTGTAGAGAGCCTTGGAGAGAGAGAGCGCATTCTCTTTGTCGATGACGAGCTCCGTAGCATGGTCTCTTCCTGGTTGAAGAGGAATGTAACCGTAATATCTCTCGGCGAGGATTCCCACCAAGGGAGGCGCAAACGAGGCCAACAGGGATTCGAAGGACCGGTCGAGTGCGTAGATGCTTGTTCGAGCACTGGCAGGGACAATCTCTGCAAAAATGGGGCTGCAAGCAAGCAAGCAAACAAGCACACCCACAACAAACAAGTCGACCAACGTCAATGCCAGCCTTTGTACCAAATTTGCAACAATGTGGGCCTTGTACTGTGTACGGACCCTAAATGCCGTGCGCGACATTAATGTCTTAGTCATCCATTACTTGTTTCCAGTAGGATCTTGCCAGACTCAATTAAAATCCAATGGATTTCTAAAAGTTTCATATGCACCTCCAATGAAAGTTTTCTTGAATAACCAACGGCAACTAGGTGTCCTAGACTTTTTGACACATTAATAAAAAAAAAACTAGTGCACTTATTGTGTTATGATCATAACCACACATTAAGCTTACAATGCCATRATTTAAATTGTAAAGATAAAATTTKCATTTTAGGAAAAGCAGGRGCAGCAAGACTGGAGATGGAGTTSGTGAATGAAAAGCCAATTATCACACTGTCATAGGAGGAGGTGAAAAAATTAGGAACCGACTATGACGCTCTTCTTCTATGGCGCTTGCTCATGTTGTGTGAAGTAGCACTTGTGGCTCTTGATTTCTTGTTGGGTTCTCAAAAAACTGTCTACCTTATCGGTTCTTGAGAACACTTATATCTTGCTAGTGTGTTTGGCCCTCCCACGCAGGAGGAATTCGGGAAAACAACTCCACTGGCCAGCCTTGACACCCACTACTCGAGCGCATCTAACTTTGGTGCAAGTCCGGTTGAGCAGAATTCAGGGGTATTAGGGTTTAGGGTACATGGGCATCAAATTGGACAAATCCAAAGATKTTTAAGAAACGAGGACGCTTACTTGTTAGTGGCGGCCGCATTCCATGAGATTGAGAATCCGAGAATGAAGAACATGATGCCGTGCAGCACGGGAGTGTTGGGATCGATGGGCACCACTAGCAGCAGGATACCCGCCAAAGGCACGCCGCATCCGGAGCTGATCTGCGAGAGCATGATGCGTCCGGCGTTGGGCATGCGCAGCGACAGGATGTCGCCCATTTTGCCCCCGAACAGGCCACCCAGAGAGGTGGCCACGGAGAACACGCCCAGCAGCATCGCCGTGGTCCAGTGGGAGAATCCCGTCAACTCCAACCACATAGGAGCGAACGCCAACGCCGCCCAAGGGAAGTTGCCCGCCACGCCTTGAGCCACGAAGATCTGGAACGTGCGGATCTGGCAAACGTGCTTCGCCTCCACCAACATGGCTTTCAGACCCTCTATTAGACCGCGCCATCCCTTTTCCCCTCTGCGACAAGCAGAACGTTCCAAACACACTCAGGTTAGAATCTTTTGCGTCTACATTGGKTGCCCATCATGSTATCACRGCGCGCYCGATGTTTCAAAGACCCCTGATCCCAGWTTTAGGGTTWCGTTTTTTCTTACGACCCTTGAAGATCACAAACATTAGTATAATTTAGAGTGTAACAAGTAGGGTTTGGGATAAGGCTGGAACGGTTGCTAGGCAAATGCAGGTCTTATAAATTTACGAAAAGGGGATTCAGGCTTTTTTCTATCCACCAGACAAAAGAACTCTATCCACTGTCTGATACATTATACTATCACAGCCTGCCCGATGCTCCGAAGACCCCTGATCCCAGCTTTAGTATTTCGTTTTGTTTAAGACTCTTGCACATCACGAACACTACTGCAGTACAGAGGGTGGCAAGTAGGGTATGGGTCATCTACAAGAAGACGAAACTCTCGCACTTTGATCGTTAACCAGAATCACTAGGACTTGTGCCATCCACCAGACAGAGAGCGCAACTCTCATTCATACTAGACAAATCAAGCAAAGAGATGCTAGAACTGAGAACAAGTAAGGAGTGACGGTGTTGGAGGGTGTAGAAGCATGCGTGACAGTGGTGACTTACTGCGGAGGAGAGCGACCTCGGGAAAATCGTGGATCGACTGCATAAAAGCGAACTAGACCTCCAACCAGTACGCTTATAAGGGCCACCAGGTGGAACGAGACGCGCCATCCCGAAATCCCCAGAAACGATCCTCCCGCTAGCAGCACCGACAGCAAGCCCCCTAAAATCGATCCAATGTTACCCGTCACTTGCAGCCAGCCGAATGCCACGCCGCGTTCGTGCTCTTCGGTGGAGTCCGCCACCAGCGACTGAACCGCCGGCACCACCATCGCTAATCCGATCCCATTGAGCGCCCGGGAAATGGCCACCTGCAATAACCTCACCAAGACTCAAAAAAAAAATTGACCTTGGATTCGAGACGAAATCAACCCTAATTTAGATCAAGGCAACCTAATTTCACTATTTAGTGTAGATTAACCCCTAAAGGATATTATCAATTTCTGTACGTTCTCCCTTTTTGTTTACACAAGGGAAAATTGAGTAGCACATGAATCCCATTCAAGCTGTAAATTTCAGACCTAGTCATAGTCATAGTATTAGTCACTAGAGAATTTTTTGGGAATTTTTGAGTGTTCAGAGAGGATCACATACATTCATTATATGACCAACATATGCCAACTCTCTTGATGGGCAACATCCTTTAGGGTTAAAGAGAGCCAACTTGAAAAGCAGTTAAGATTGCAACAATACTTTGCTAAGCGAAATTTCACTACTTTCTGAATGAAAAATTACACAAATTTTTTTTATTTTTTTTCCGAGATCATCACTCTTGTGAAGACCTTTTGGAAATCATTTACGACAATTAGACTATCATTGATGCACTTTTGAATACATACCAAACAAAGCATGTTGTAGTGCTAGAGATCAAAATAGAGTTCATCTAGTTGCATTGAAAAGATATTTGGATTTCATTAGGTCTTGAGAATAATGAATGAAAAAATGTAGAGGTAAAAATGTGATGGTTGATATTGTGACATAGTTTGCATTTTATACAACCCATTCATCCATGTATGTGCAAAAATGTACTTTTAAAGAATGAGTAGTCAGTCAAATAAATCCATATATCTCATTCTCTTCTGAAGAATCAGGGAAATTTCATCCACTGAAAACCATAGAATATTCACCTCACTACTTCTCAAATCATTTTTCTTGATTTTTTTCCTAGAAACATTTATATCAGAAATTACCCAAGGAATTACCTTGTGTCCTTACTCCAGGAATTAAATTATATCATCCACAATTTCCCATGGACAAATTGTTTTCCAAATGAGCATGTCTAGTTAGCATAAGTGTATACAGGTTTGCTGAACTAACAAGGTTGAGTGCTTTATAGTATTGAGTCTGAAGAAGATATAAATGAACAAGCAAGGATTCGCTCAAAAGTGATGTAAGATGAAATTGACAATACATTCAACAATAAATTTCTTCTTTGGGACAATGAATGAAAATCCATTTGTATTTTGTATATATTACACTGCATCTAAGTCATTATTCCGCAGTTGTATGTAGATTTATCTCTTGCATTTCAAACTCTTCTAATGTATACAACCCATTCTATACCTTAAATGAGGTGTTCATTTTGTTTTGTTTGTTTTTGTGAGATCCTTTGGAGCATGCGTCTCCCAATAGCGTTTATGGTACCACCGGAAAGCGCTTTGCAAGAAGGGAAGCACGGACTACTTTTCATGGCATTTAAACCTAAGACCAAAATATATTAAAGTTCAAAGTTTTTATGCATTAAAAATTTCAAAATTTACTTTTACTTTTATTTTGATTGTACCAATGCCACAAGGCATATTAGTATTTATTAATACCTTTAAGATAGTTTGTTTGTTTGAATGTTTTGTTTGTTTGTTATGGTGAGATCTCTTGGACCATGCATTTCATGGTCATTTTCTTTGTACCGTTAAGAAGCTCTCTGGGAAAAGGGGTGCACAAGCTTTATTTAATGGCGTTTGGACCTACATTGTGAAAGTTATTGAATTTTGAAGTTTTTGTGAATTAAAAAATTAGAAAATTATTTTAGTTTTAATTTTATTATACTATGAAAACAACACAAGATACACGAGTATATATGAAATTAAAAAACCCTTTGCATGAAATTGACATCAATTTGTAGTAAATGAAAACGAATTGTCCAATGTAAACATACAATTACAAAAACATCATTGCTGATCATGCCATTATGTTTGGTAAACATCATTTTAAAAAAAATAAGTCATCTCTTCGTGAACTTTCATCTTTTATATGATGTTTTTAACCCGTAAAGGACCAAGGCTTTTTTTTGCCAAAAAAACACTCAAAATTGTCATTTTTGTAGCATATAGCAAAAAATAATGAAATTATTATTCTTGACATCTAATAGTAGGATCTTACACTTAACTAGCATGAAAATGAGTAGAATAAATTTCAGAAATTTTGACCGCATACTTAGATTGTAAGATATTGTGTTTAAAGTGAAGAAATTAAGTTTTTTGCACATTGCTATACTAGATTATTTGACTTTGAACCTTCTTAACTTAAATTTTTTTGCACTAGGGTGATTGCAAGAAATACATATGCTATTTTTCATCACACCTTGACGCTAATCTCTTTTTGGCCATAACTTTTGTGTTTTGGCTCCAAATGACTCAAGGTTGATAGATAAGGTATTTGTAACTATTATTCACCTTGTCTAATTTATTTTTTGGTATTTTTCAAAAATATTTATTGCTTGAAAATAGGCCCCAATTTTATATCACACTTACCAATTTGGAGTTTTTTTATTACTATTTTGTAACCTCAAAATGAAGTTTGAGTTGAAATTTGGTCTTCTAGTAGACTTGTAGTTATTGTCCAAAGGAATTTTTCAAAAATGATTAATTAATGTGGTGAGGAAGTTGACAAAGTGAGCTTCTTCCTCCTTGAACAAAAAGGTGTTCATAAATAAATTATAAATGGGCTGATTTTGAAAGATCTAATGTCATAAATAGGTGTCCATGACACAAATCATTGAGGCCTTGAAAGGGCTGTTTTAGGACTGTTCTTCATGTTGGAAACAAAAAAAAAAATCTAGAAATTTTATTTATTTATTTATTTATCTTTATAATAATTTTTATGCTGACGTGGAAAGCTCTCCACCACGTCATCAGCCTACATGTCATGCAACTTTTTCAATTGAACAAAGTTCCCAAATGTGGGAGCTCCAAGATAACTCGTGGCCTTCTTAAGGCCTCATTTATCTTCTAATGCTTTGAAAAATCATAACTAATTCAAGTATGCATGGAAAAATATAAAATTAGTTGGATTACATTGTGCATTTCATTAGATGTTCTTTTTGAAGGAAAGGGAAGGCCATTAGCTTTCAAGCTTGTTCCCCTTGCTATTCCTCATGCAGTCAGAAAACGGTTGGTTGTTGTCAAGGTTATAAATTAAAAAATTAAAATATATATAGGTTTCTGAAATAAATAAATAAAAACTTCGAAAAAAAAATGACGAGGCCAAACTTCAGCCATGTTACAGTGCTAATGTGGCACAATTCCTACATTTTTGGCAGTTCGGAAATTTGCAGCCCTCTACAACCTCCAAATCTTATCTAATATATGAGCTAAAAGATTTTCTATCATTCCATGAAAAACCATAAAAAAATAGAGGGATTAGCCTTTATGTGGTTGCTTTTAGAGCATTGGAACCTTTACGCCGGCTGGGATGAATTGATCCCCTTGCTTGTCCTCATGGAAAAGCACTGAAATTTTATTTTTTAAATATGATAAAAATTTTAAAATTTTAAATTCATTAGAAGCCCCAAATCAGCTAGGGACGGTGTAGAAGATAATTTTTGAAGCGTAGAATAGGGTCTGTTTTTTTGCTTGCATCTTTACAATGACTTGATGTAAAAAGTCAAGGAAGCACTTCATCCCAATCCTATAGTGGTGTGTTGTAAAAGCACCCATCTCCTTAAAATCTCCCCTATTAATAGATGTAGAATAAATATGAGGTGAACCTTAAATGGACCACATTAACCATTGAATGAATTGAGATAAAATTACTTTTTATTACAAGATCCAATCATTGTCTTTCATTTCCTCCCATCTCTTTACAAGTTGCAAGTGGACAAAACTTTAAAGCCCTATGGTCTCAAACAGGTGCCTATGCCCTAAATCTTTGAAAATTCATATATATTAAAAAAATGCTTGGAAAAATATAAACCACTTGTGTCAACACCTACTTGACCAATCAACCATATATGGTCATTTTGAAATTTGATGCTCACAACTGTGTGGATAGTTAAATTCCTTAGAATCTTTTAAAAACACTACAAGAGAAAAGGTTGTTTCAAGTGAGTTTTTAACCCCTAAATGACCCTAAGGACAGAATGTGTCCTTGACCATTTTTTTAAGTTAAACAAAACCTTACCAAATTATTATTTTTAGTAGTTTATATTTTTGAAAAATTATTTTTGAAGTTTAGTTTTAGTTTCAAAAATCTGATTTTGAAAATGATTGATTATGATTTTTCTATTCAAGATTTTGTGCATGGGTGTCCATTGCAATCTTGACTTTTTGTAGTGTTGACGGCTCTTGGGAATGAGCCTCAAATACACTAGATCTTTGAGAAAAAATCACATTAGAATTTCATTTTAAAAACTTGTACCGTAGATTTTGAGAAGCCATAAATTGATTGGGGTTATGCATGTTACTACTTTTAACCTCATATTTTTTGGTGACCAACTTTTTAGATTTGACATGTGAAAAGAGGATTGAAATACTTCAAATCACTTTTGCAGTTTTAACACCCTCATGAGCAAACATTATAATCTTTCAATCCGTAAGAGATATTGTTGTGTTTTCTTTTCTAATGTGAACTCTAACATGTCTAGTTTGATTTTATATGGTTACAATTCAAAAAGAATTGATACAACGTATCAAAATGTTGGCTTTTTGTCCAATTTAGAGCAAATTCTAGAAGCTCAAGAAATTCCAAGGTCATTTTGGGGTTAAGTATAGTCCTAGACAAAAGATTATAAGTAATGACATTTAAAGAGATTTTCAGTAAAAATTAACTTAAAATACATGAATTTTTAGTAAAATTTTACTGGAAATCTCCTTAAAGGTCATTACTTGTAATCCTATGTCTAGGACTATACTTAAAAACTCACTTGAAACACCCCATTCTCTTGTAGTGCAATAAAATTTGGACAATTTTGAGGGTTGATTGTGAAAAACTTTCACTTTTTATTGGAAAAAGTATTGATTTTATTTCAAAGGCATTTCCGAGCTTTTAGCAAAGTTTACCAATGTCACTCAACTTGAGATCTAAGAAATTGTACTCATCAATTTGCTTTGAAAATGGTCCCAATGAATAGAATAAAGTATTTTCAAGATTTTTACCATTGAAAGTTAAATTATGCTAGTACTTATTTGGAGGTATTTGCAATTTCTACAAATTAAAAAAAATGGCATTTCAACAATTGCAAGGTGGATTGTGTAATGGGTTTGATAGCTTTTCATATGAATTATAATTTTTTGGAAATCCATTTTACTATACTAACACTCTTAGCAATTGTTCATGTCACTTCCATTCCCAGAAAGAATTTGACATGTAAATTCTAGAATGTTGTGGAAAAAGAAGCATACTAAAAATAGAAAATATACATTTCTCTTGTTATAATCTTAGAAGTCCTTTGCAATTTTGCACTCAAAATTGGTATGCACACTAAAAAACAATTTCTTTATTGAAATATTGGTATGCACGGTTAGATATTGAAATAAAAACAATTTGCTGCATTAGGGATTTCTACACTTGGAAAGGCTTGGACTCTGAGGGGTTAAGTTCCACATCCATTTTGTCTCTAAAAAAATGAGCTAAAAATATTTCTACCCACAGAATCCTATGAAAAAGCCAGACCAGACCTTAAATGGTCGCTATTAGAGCATTGTACCTCATAGCCTAGATGAAGATCATGTCATGTTACTTATGTACATTTACCAGACTTTTTGGCTCATTTACTTCATTAACTCCGTACATGGTGGCAGCCTATATGCTCATCCTGTTTCGGGAAAACGTTAGAAAATATTACTCACAGATAATTCCATTTGAAAAATTTTCAACTCAATATCAGAAATGGAGGCCCCTCAACAGCCTACAATAGACCTTCATTTATTCCCAGACTCCTGCAGATTTTTCAGGTGGGTGAAAAAAGGACGAGCGTATGGGCTGGTGGATTTCCCAGGTAGCATCACTTCGAGCTCTTTTTCACAACATCTTCAGTACTAAAAGTACCTGTTTTGTAGACTACCCAACATGATTTACAGTAGTATCTACTCCACTGATATTCCAAATACAGGAGAATATTTGCAAGCACAAGCCCATTTCAAAACCCTATTCCTAGGATGGTCCTTAGTGGTATGTAACACGTGTTAGCACCAAGTATCTTCTGCATTGCAATTGGTATCATGACAGCTTGAGAAGGACTCACCGATGTTACTCCGGAGACCCAAGCTTGAGGCCACTAAGGACCATAGAACACAGTTTATACTAACTAACGGCTTATGCTTCACTTAATGTCCGAAAGCTGTTCGCACTCAGAGAAATCCAAGTACAGAGCCTGTAGGGGATACAGTTCCATAAGGTGCAATTCCCCTCACCACAAAAGACCACAGATTCGCCTCAAAATTACCCTCTAGGGCCTCTCTCAGCATAAAGTTACTTGGCAGGGAGGGGGGAGTTCAACCCCAACACTCTCTGGTGCTCTATTGTCGCAACTCAGCCCTGACGTAGTCAGCGTCCTCAGAAACAGCGATATCCACAGTGGGCCTCAACTCGGCACAGACCGCAATAGCCTGGTGCACTGGGTCGGCCCGGAAGCTTTCTAGAACGTCTTTGTTGATAGCAGCTCCGTTGTCTACTGCGGTGTAAGCCTGCATCATTGAAAGCACGCCAATCGTCTTTATAAATCGTCCAAATTCTTGTCGACCTTCAGAAAATTACGACTGACATGTTCCCTCACCAATCAAACAGAAGGTCTGTGAAGTGCGCTATCCTCAAGACTGAATACTGAGAATGATCCAGTGGCGGAGTAGGAGAGACACTCTTCAGTGATGAATTAGTAAAGTAACCAAGAATTACAGCATGTGAAGATTCTCATATCAAGCATTAGTGATTTGAGATGCTGCATGAACATTTACCTGCTGGGTCAGGATGTAGTCAAAACGTGGAGCCCACTTGCGAGAGCCAAGACGAGCAGTTGTTGAGCAGTTGTCCACCATGAAGGCGACTCCCCGGGCGTGCATGAATGGGTTGAGGGAATCCACAGCCTCAATTACACTCTCGTTGACCATCTCTGAGTAAGAGTGTCCTTTCTTCCTCAAGACCTCAATCTGTGTATTGCAAGCACGGAATTAGAATAGAGATAATAGCAAAGCTACGACAGGACATGAACAGGCAACGATAGAAACAAGGACGTGCAAATTTGAACCTCCTAAGCGCCATGAAGGCGCAAACTGGGTCTCACGTTTAATTTCAGCACTTTGAAGTGAATCATTATTAATCGCCTACCAGTGACTTTCTTCAGTTTGATTTATTTAGTTTTGGACTAAAGCATGCAGTGYTCKTCATTGATTTGGTGACRGAACATTTAACCTTSTTTGCATTATGTTTTTCACAATACGGTCAATCCAATTGGGCATTTTAAACCATGAAATCTCTGTACTTTAATCACCACTCAGTATTTACGAACCTGTGCCATCATGAGAGCGCAGTAAACACCAGCCGTGAAAGGATGCAGTGGGCCTAGGTCCCCCTTCGGTCGTGAAGCGCGCACTTTCTCGCCAACGATCCACATACGAGTTCCATCAATCTTTCCCATGGGGAATGCTGGTAGACCCTCTTTCTCCTGGCTTACACAGGAACTCATTAGCACCCAATGATCCAAAACAACTCTTCGTAATAGTAAATCAATTATCAAATCTCAAGACGTGAAATTTCAAGAAACTATATGTACCCTCTAGAACTGATCAGTAACAGGCACCAGTAACAGACTGAAGTCCACACGAATCAGGGATTGAACTAACGAGCCTGATCCGAAGCAATTCATCAACATCAAAACTCTCCACCTTTGGGGACAAGAGATATTGCTCTTTTCAATACTTCAGAAAGTTTTGCATGTTTAGTACTCCTGCCTGTAAATATTGAACCCAATGCACCAGATCTTTGGGTGATTGGAACTTACAGAGAATCGGCGACCAGCCAAGACCACACTGCGGATCTCGTTGCCGGATGCAACGTCCTCGTAACACTCATAAAGGATATCCATAGACGGATAGAAGGACGCGCTGTACGCTGCCTCAAATTCTTTCTTGCCCTCCTCGCTCAAAGATTCGTACACAGTCAAAATGCCCTGCACATTGTCCACGTTGACATCAAAACATAACTCACCAGGGGAGCTTCACCTCTGAAATATGAGCTCCGCGACTAACAAAGCTAGCAGCTAAGTAATTTGTACAACATGCGCTGGTTGTCCAGTAAAACAAACCTCTGTTGAGATGGTTTTGGAGATAACGCCAGTGATACCCTCCACTGTGTTTTTGTAGGCATCCTCTTCAGACATGCCATTGGCAGTGTACCGCCTATAGAGGGATTCAACTATTCCGTGCACGGCTCCCAATAGAATACCTGCACATAACACAAAAAGCAGTCAGAACACGTACAAGAACCCATATTCAATTGAATGCTCTAGTCTACACTGAAAGGCAAAGAAAACCCCCCTAAAAAAGCAAGATAAGAATCCAAGACGCACAATTGAGCAAGATAATAAACAGATCAAACGTGAAGAACGGAAATGTAATTACCTCTCTCTCCATAAATGTCACTCTTGTACTCATCCTCAAGGGTGGTTACGAAGGTGAATGGCGAGCCCAAAGCAAGGGACCAACCCAGCGCAACGTCAGTAGCCCTTCCATCAACATCCTGATACCCCAAGAGCAGAATTACACCAAAAAATTATGATCAGGGTTCGGATTTCGACATGAAACCGCAATTCGTTTGTCAAGGACGTAAAGAATTACTCCATCACCACGCTTTGTTAATTAGGGAAGATACAAACACCAAATCCTCTCTGAAGGTAAGACAATTCTCTTGTATCTAAATTTTTTCTGAAAGTCAGACACCATGATCACACACCTGATGCACGGCAAAACTGGCATTGATACCGGCACCGTTTACTTCCTTGCCCTGCACGTACAAGCGCCTTACTGAAGGTCCCATTCCCTTAGGACAGACAGCGATCACACTGATGTCCTCAGGGAAGTTGTCGCCCACTGACTGGAGGTGACCCAAAAGAAAACCATGAGACAGACCCAAGATGGACTTAGGTTTCATGGCCTTGAAGATTCCCTTGTAGTTGTCAGCCTGCAGAAAACCAAAGTGTGTAATGAGAAGCCAGCTCTGAACAAACAACAGTGACATCAACAAAAAACAACATGCGCTGGTTGTCCAGTAAAACAAACCTCTGTTGAGATGGTTTTGGAGATAACGCCAGTGATACCCTCCACTGTGTTTTTGTAGGCATCCTCTTCAGACATGCCATTGGCAGTGTACCGCCTATAGAGGGATTCAACTATTCCGTGCACGGCTCCCAATAGAATACCTGCACATAACACAAAAAGCAGTCAGAACACGTACAAGAACCCATATTCAATTGAATGCTCTAGTCTACACTGAAAGGCAAAGAAAACCCCCCTAAAAAAGCAAGATAAGAATCCAAGACGCACAATTGAGCAAGATAATAAACAGATCAAACGTGAAGAACGGAAATGTAATTACCTCTCTCTCCATAAATGTCACTCTTGTACTCATCCTCAAGGGTGGTTACGAAGGTGAATGGCGAGCCCAAAGCAAGGGACCAACCCAGCGCAACGTCAGTAGCCCTTCCATCAACATCCTGATACCCCAAGAGCAGAATTACACCAAAAAATTATGATCAGGGTTCGGATTTCGACATGAAACCGCAATTCGTTTGTCAAGGACGTAAAGAATTACTCCATCACCACGCTTTGTTAATTAGGGAAGATACAAACACCAAATCCTCTCTGAAGGTAAGACAATTCTCTTGTATCTAAATTTTTTCTGAAAGTCAGACACCATGATCACACACCTGATGCACGGCAAAACTGGCATTGATACCGGCACCGTTTACTTCCTTGCCCTGCACGTACAAGCGCCTTACTGAAGGTCCCATTCCCTTAGGACAGACAGCGATCACACTGATGTCCTCAGGGAAGTTGTCGCCCACTGACTGGAGGTGACCCAAAAGAAAACCATGAGACAGACCCAAGATGGACTTAGGTTTCATGGCCTTGAAGATTCCCTTGTAGTTGTCAGCCTGCAGAAAACCAAAGTGTGTAATGAGAAGCCAGCTCTGAACAAACAACAGTGACATCAACAAAAAMGTTTCTAATTTCCAGCTAGTTCCATCTATAAACTCGAAAACCAAGCRAACAATGATCGATAGAACATGCCRATRAATGAACACGCCAGTTCAATTTAGGAATCATCACCTGAGCGGCGTCAGAAATGAGAAGCAGAACCAAATCACTCTCCGCCACTGTCTCCAGAACGTCACCCAAGGTTCCAGACTCCTCTGTGAAGCCCACGGCCCTTGCGTCCTTCACGGACTTGGAACCCTTCCTCAAACCAATCTGTTTGAACACGAGAAAGCACCATGAAATTGAAGATCCTGTACTCAATTGTATAAAAATTCCGCACTTTCCTACTTTGGTAACACTAACTGCACCGTATTCTGTCCCACTCCATAAGGTAACAGTGTCAAGCTCTCCCATTGGAAACTATCCAGCACATGGAAACGCACCTTCACAACAATATCAGACTTGATTTCAGCCAAGGAGTCRCGGATGTTCAAGGCTTGAGCGGGTCCCTGCAATCGCCAAAGGGGMAATCAGWCTGGGGTACGTAACTGGACAGCGACACGAAGCAGGTAACAAAACAARAACTTCCAGKCACAGGATAGAAATAGTTACTTGAGATCCCCATCCAATGACTCCAATTTTCTTGATTCCCTTGAAAGCTTTGGGCAGCAAGTGAAAAAGGTCCCGTCCACCACGCACGATRTACTGCAATTCAACAGCGCATTCCATCAGACATCAAGTGAGGAAGCAGGGACGCATCCARCAATATTCTCTTCAGCACGCATCAYTTCCCATTCCCATTTCAGACAAAGAGGTGACGAATTCTACCAAACCTCCCCAGCATGAAATGAACATCACCTCACTATTGTTGATTCTTTAAACTTCTATTCAAAAACAAGTGGGCATTGCAGTTATCCTTACGGTTCAACAGTACTCTACAGTAGTTATTGAACCACCAAATAAAAATTACCTTATCTCATGGAATTGCTTTATCTCATGAAATTTTCTACTAAACAAGGTTGGTAAACTCATTCTGCATGACTCGAAGAATGTCTCTAATGGCATAGAAATCCATAACCGCTTCAGAGGTCTCGCGGCCAACACGAAACCTGGGAGGCATAATCGGAAGGACCAAGGCACTTGCTGCCATATCCCCGGCATACAATTCGAGAAGACTAGGGAAAATGCAACTTCAACGAAATGCAACTATCGAAATTGTACATCTCACTCCAGAAGGCTCAAAATCCAACAAACCTCATCCCGTCCCGCAGGAGTGATCTTCTCCTTGTTGAAAATCTCCGTCTGGAACTCCACATCGGTACCACGCACCGCAGGCGCAGCYACCATGCTGGCCACCAACGCGCCGGCGCTGCCGCCACACCGGGAGGCCGGCACCGCCGCCACGGCGTCCCGCAAGCTCTTCTCCAGCTTGGGCGCGAACGCCACGCTCCTCAACCCTGCGAAGGAGCCCATCTTGGCACCCGAGGCCATCTCGGTGGAACGGTGCGTGGAGATGGTTGCTGCTGCWGCAGCGCAGTGGGAGAGCGTCACCGCGGCCATGTTGCTAAACCCTGTTTCGGAAACCTCAAAGGGTGGCAGCAATCTTACGTGACGAAATGACAGTCTATCCTAATCCCTCACTGCGCAACCAAGGAATGGAAACCCAATGTGGAATCGTGCCCTCAGCACCTCGCGCGGAGGATCCCGGGAACAGAATGCAAAGAGAAAGGAATGTTGAGGGCAGCGGAGTGTGGATATAATAGGGCTCGGGGTTTAGAAATGCCTTGGGACACAAGTCGCTGCGTCACACAAGGACAGGAGGGGATCGATAAATGCTGTCCATAGATTGAAAGCAGAAGAAGATCGACGGCACGTAGCCATTGCGTAGTGGACACTCTGTGGGAACAGGCTTTTTTTGGCTTGGGAACACAAATGGAGTGCACTGCAGTACGAATCCTTGGAAACAGGAATACAGATTCTTTTCGTCCTTGTGGAGCTGCCACAACACCATTTGGAAGGAATCAAGATTTTTTCACTGTTTAGGAGCTGCTTGAAACACCCTTGAAAAAGGAATCCTAATTCCTTCACTAGTACGGAACTGCCCTCGAGAACAGGAATCCAGAATTCTAGATTCTTCTTGTGCACAATCTTGAGCTCATGCCAAGTGGGAGTACCAATATCACAATTGTAAATTTCTTTCACTCAAAAAACAAAATTTTCATGAATTTTTTCATGAAGATTCTATTTGTCCCATACTCAATAAGTAGGCAAACCTATTTCCAACCATAGGATGGTCACAAAATGGATGCGAGGCTTTCAATGTACACATTGTGATCATTATATGCTTTCAATGTACACCTCTTGGACATTGTTTGTTGCTCTTGTAGGGCCAACAAAACATGAGTTGTCACGTACACTTGAGCTGCACCCTATGGAATAAAAATGGGATGCTGGTAGGAAATGGGGTACCTCCTTTAGCTACAGAAATAACTCAAAGCATTCACTCCGCACCATGTATGTACAGTACTGCTCCCTACTTTGAACGTCGGACGTTCTTGGGAACCACTGTCAAGAACAGATTCTTCTCAAATCCTAAAGAATGTTGCAGGGGGTCTCTAGCAAGATTGATTGATAAGTAGCCTATTACATACTGCACTAGCATATGAATCAAACCCGGAGACCAGATATAACTTTATTTATTTCAGAGYGAAAATACATCGAAGTAGCTACGTACACGAGAACAAGGCTCTACCTCAACTTCGGTGGTGCCCGGAAGCATATTATTCCTTTATTTCCTCCATGGCTCTTAATAGCATGAAAGCTACAAAAAATCCCACCCCTCAAGGATAAGTAGCTCGAAACTCTTCGAATACTCATTCAAAACTCCTGCGCTACCAAAATTGTCCAGTGCCTCAATTCAGTCCGGTAATAAATCCAGCCAATTGGTATTGCCGCGACTGAGGGCGGGGCAAAATGATCCAAGGTCGAAACAGATAGCAAGAAAAGTAATAAAACGGGTAGCAGCAACAAGTTTCCTGATATATCAACCCGAAGAAATCTACCATGTCGACACAGTCCAGCACATTCCAGTGGCTCTATTCCTCCCAAAGATGAAGTAACATCTCTCGATCTACCTCAAAATTGTCTACGCTAACCTTTCCTAAATCAAAATTACAAACCACCAGCGGTCCGGTAACACAAAAACCCTTCCCGTATGGCAACCAAAACTCTACCACAGACCCAAGAACTTCCACCATACACCACCCACTCCCAGCCAGATGATGATGTTCACCACGCTGCACAGAAAACCGTAACCCCACCACTCAGACAGGGGAACGTAACCTGCACCGTAATACACGGGAGCCGAACCGATGCCGTAGTGGGTCAAACCACCCATCAGATTCGAAAGGAAAGCCAAAACCAAAGCTCCGAACAGCGGGGGAGTGCCCAGAGCCGTAGACACAGACAAAAACGCCGTGAACATCGCCCCAATGTGAGCGGCACCGCTCGCAAAGAACTAGTGAGTGTAGAAGTAAAGCAACACCAAAATTCCGAAAGAAGCTTGCCACGCCAGGCCAAGACCTCCAACCACCTGAGAACAAACCACACGAGAATCAACCAAGACTGCCCAACACTAGCAATGTTCTACCCATTCAACAACACCACGACATACTTCACTCCTGCCACTGAGTGCACTCACGGCCCACAAACTACCGAACAATCGCATTCGCATTCCACCCAACCCTCACCAAAAAGCTTCCAACAAACTCGTGCAACAAAGCTAGGCAGCTGCCCAATACCAAGGCTCGGTACGGACGTTACCTTCACAACATTCTGGCTGAACCAGGCGATCAACCCGTACTTGTTCAAGTAACCCGCCATCGCAATCAGGGCAGCGAACCAAGTCAGGGTGTCCCAAGCAACGGACTCCGCCAAGCACTCCTTCCACGTCACCACGCCGGTCGTCAGAAGAACGGACAGGCCCAAAATCGCAGCAGAAACAGCATCCACACCCAAAGCGCTTCCGAAGATCCACAGACCAACCTGAAAAAACAAGTCGACAATAATCCAGCTCTAATCAGCTTCCACGACTCCACCACCCGTCTCAAAAACACCTCGGTAATAACTTCAATCGAGACCAATAATTCGGAAGGAAACCAACTTCGGACAACGTTCACTGAAAATAATCATCCAAAATGGCAGTTGCTTGCTTGCTTTCTGGCTGTGAAACGAAGAATTCCAATGTGCCCTAATGCACAAAACATACCATCGGCGTTGAACATATGAAAGCCATGACACAAAATAGAACCTACCAAATTCCTCACTTTCCGGAAAGATGCAGCTGGAAGACCTCTAAAATTAAAAATACCGTAAGGTTCCCCAAGAGGTTCCACTGAAACTATCATAAAACTGTACAAATTCTCCACATTGCAGCATTGAGGAACAGTTATCAGAAAACACCAAACGGAATTTGGAAGAGGCACGGATTTACAGCCCACACGAACGATCCACAGAAAAAATGAAACCAAAGCACACCATCCATGCAAGCACACAGAACCGTTGAAACGCAATTCGCACCGAAATAATGACACACCACAGGCACTCGAAAATACAAGGAACCAGAAGCTAAGGTAAACCAGCGTATGACAGGTAAAAGTTTCATCTTGGGAGTGATCCATGCAGAGCGTTAAATCGTGCCAACCAACTAGATTTACCCCTGGGGAAAACACAGGAATGTTTTATTTTTTGCAAATTTCTTTTTTTGCAATTTCTGAATTCATATTTGCAATCAGT
The DNA here is from genome assembly GCA_006891605.1 of Pleurozium schreberi. Classification (NCBI taxonomy): domain Eukaryota; kingdom Viridiplantae; phylum Streptophyta; class Bryopsida; order Hypnales; family Hylocomiaceae; genus Pleurozium; species Pleurozium schreberi. The sequence goes on along the minus strand of VACF01000423.1, from coordinate 24,431 downwards.
GACCCCAAATTAACTAGGGGGGCTAGTGAACATATCCTAGTGACAACTCAATCTAGGGGGCTTTTATTTACTTTTACCCTTTTATCCTCAAACATTACCTTGCGGGTAATAGTTTCGTTGGCACGACTTAACGCTGTGCGTGATCCATTGAAATTTTGGATTAACACGTGTGAGACTTTTTTTCAATAAATGAGGTACATTAGGTTGAGTTAATGGCTAGAATCAATGTCTTAGATGATGCTAATGGAGTGACAAGTGATTAGTATCTATAAGGGAGGCAACCCATTTTTGATCAAATAAGCAATTATGCATATTTGGAGAGCAAGTTTTTTGAATGTGGAATTTTTTCCATGTACAACAATAGAGTTTGGAAAAATTGTATATTTTTCCAAAATTTTATTACATAAAACAATATTACAATGAATTTTTTACTAGAAGATTCTCTTTGACCTATAATAGTAATATAGACCTTTCTATTTCTGACAAAAGGCTAATTGGAAAATGAGCCATGAGCTCATTGCAATATTGAGAGCCTTGCAACCAATCACAACATCGCTGCCAGCTACTCTGGGACTGCGCCATAACTTCATGGAAAGACAACAATCTATAGATTGAAAATGGATTGCCTCCCTTAAATCTATGATACGAACTTCTACCTTTTGAATATAAATTCATTATAAGAAGTGACTTTTTTGGATTTTCATGTTGTGATCATGTTAGAAAATCTAATGATTGCTTATGGTGGGTAAGATGCCATTATGAATATACATTTTATTGGATAAAGGCTGGTCTAGAGACTCTTCTAGGCTAATTGGGTAGCACGCTTCAAAAATAAATAAACAAATTGAATCGTTCTCCCCATTTCTTACATTTATCTTTATGTGGAAAAAAATTTAAGTTTAAAAATATCAACATGGCAAACTAGTCATTCTACTTGTTGCAAGCTAGTTTACCTTACTATGAGGAAGTTTGAGTAGTTATTTCACTTGAGAACTAAGCCACTATAAAAATCAAAAGATTAAAAAAAAAACTTTTTCCCTTCATCACAAGTTTGGATTCCTTGTTCCACATTATTAGTGCTATAGGGACAAAGTCTCTTGTGGCTTAGCTTCTTGTTGGCTAAAGACCAAAGGAGGAAAATTGGCAATGACCAAAATGCACAAGTGAGGAAGTTTAAATTAGAGTTTGCTTATAAGTAATCTCGTGCTATAGTGGATAGAGTCTCATAGCTGGCTTAGTAGTTTCTTGTAGTTTTTTAGAATAGCATTGCAAAAGTTGCAATGTTGGTCTTTACTTTATTGAAAAGAGTATCCTAATGTCCTCCCATTTTTTGAATGGAGCAAGTCATTCTCATGCAACACAAGATGACTATGAACATGTACATCCATTCCCTTTCTACCTCCAAAGAGATGATTGGTTGTCACACCTTAATAGTTTTTTACAATGGCCCCGTTTGATTCATAAAATCCTACTTCACCAAGAAAAAAAATGATGATAATACCAAACAATCTCTTCAATTCCAAAGCATTCAAAAATGGATAAACAACAGTCCAACATCATCTTTAACCTTTCCAATAAGTCTTGGTCTTACATACAATTTAAARACAAACTATCCACTAAAAAGAGGCAACCCCACCCCACCTCTAAAACTTGCCATTTGAAAATTTAATCGACCCCACCTCCTCGAAAAAAATGAGAGCCTGATACATGTACGAATACAGGTACGGATATGGATATGGACACATGTACGACATGGATACTATACATATATACATACAAATGCGGTATATGCATATTCATATGGTACAATATTGACGGAATACAGGACATATCCCATATTGTTTGCACTAACATTCAACAATTCAAATTATAAGAAGAGGGAGAGTGGCCGGCCAACACGGAAAAAAAATCATGGAGGGCTAATAAATCAAATGGGAGCTCTTTTCGGTGCATAGTGGAAGGGGATGCATTGAAATACACTTGTCCCACACTATGCACCCAAAAGCACACTGTGCACCCAAAAGAGCCCCCACTGTGCCATTCATCTTCTAACATTTTGATATGGACTATATATGGATTTTTCTTGGAATCATCTCTTCCAGCCCAATCAATATCCTTCAAAATTATGTCCTCTAGTTGCAACTTAAATAAAACATAAACATGGCTACATGAAATACTATGGTGTTCAAAGCTACATATAAAAGCCTTCCATATTCAATGATACAACAAAGGCGCATATGAAATTTGAAAACAATCCTATCTCATACAATTTCACGATGCTTTATCCTAATAAATGCCAAAAACATTGATGATAACCAACAAGAACAAACTATACCTCCATGTCTACTTCCATGTTCATGTGTAAACACTATCATTTGTATTTGTATAGCTAAATTAAGCCCATATATACTCTACAAATGCACCATTTATACCTCACCAACATACACCACATACATACTCCATCTATAACACAACTAAAAGAACAATTCTACATTCCAATAATTGACATTATGAAAATACTTAAGAACATCAATAACATTGCTATCAAATGCTTCACATACATACATCTTCATAAAGAAGCTTTACAACAACCACTATCTTCCCACTAACTTCAACATCTCTTAATTTTATCTTTCCAAATCTCTCTCAAAAGCACCTTCTTGACCTCATCACTATACATTATTGTTTACCAAGGGTATGTAGTCTTGGTGTCATTCTTCAAATTTTAGTGAATGTGCTCAAGGTGACTTGCCGCTAAAGTATTTGAAGAACCCTCCAACTTCTTGTTTTTCAAATGAATTTCATATATAATACCTTAACCAACTACAATTTAAATGTAGGACATAACTGAATAAGCTTGAAATTGGTAGATCTATACTTGACACCATAGAATAGAGACTTTGTTAAATATTAGGAGGATCTGGTAATACCTTTACTGTGGGCACTCCAAAATGTACCACTAACCCCAAACAACCATCTTTACTTTGTGTACACCTCCCAAATCAATCATATACCTATGTGAAAGAAACTGTTCTAACCAGACTTTGTTCTTCAATAACTTTTGCATACTACATCCATATGTCATGTTCTTGGGTGCACTGGAACCTCCTTTCACTTGCCTATTAAGATAATATGAAAATTAGACCAGTCCGAAAATAGTTTTTAGGCACAGTAGCAAAAAGCAACGGTTTTACATTGGATGCAAAAGTTAGAGCACTTCAAAGTGGACTGCAGACTGTGTAGGGCACTTTTCGTCCCATTCGGTGATGAGGGGTTAACCTAGCAGATCAGAAATTCAGAATGCTTTTTCAGGTGGACTGGATCTCAGCACGTGTTACATTTTCAAGACTGAACTATATCAAATTTTGTATTTTGATTTTCCGGACAGGGTGAACATGATATTTTCAGATTGTTGGTCACGCTGTGTGCCTCCTGTGTCCAATGGAGCAGTAAGATCTGCAGATGATATATCTAAGTGTGTTACGTTAGTAACACTGAAATCGAGTAAAGTGCAGGCCTCGAAAAAGTATTGTCATTAAGGAGACCGGCTCTGCTGTTACAGACTAAACCGTTCTCCTTACAATAGAAGTTCATCATACGATTGAGGAAATGTTTCAGGTAAGGCTGGGTTTTGCGAGAATGGTACTGATTGATAACAAACCATAGTGTGTCTACGCTTTAAGAAATTTAGTCAACAGACACTATGATTAATGTATTGATGCAATGCCATATCGCTTTCTTTCTGTATTCCTTGGTTCTTTCAATTTCATTTCTCCTACTCCATACGTGGATTTTATTACCTGCCCATCAGGGCTTACTTCTTACTTTTTGAGAAAGTGCGGAGACAGTTTGATCACTTAACCCTTAAAGGATGTTGGCATGTGCATACAAAGCAGATACTATTACAGTTGCTGAGTACAATGGCCATTTCCTCATATTAAACATCATTTTTTCAGAGCACAAATTTTTTGTGAGATTTCTTGGAAATGCTCCGTTGCTCTGTGATTATCATGGAATTTTTTGCAAAGGGATTTGTGTAAGAAAAAAAATAATGTATACAAAAACTGTGGGAAAATGTGGACATTCAGTGAATACATTCAATTGCCCATGGCATAGACCTGGAGAAATTGTCCATTTTTGCTCAATTTTTTTGGAGAAGTAGTGGAGCAAAGTGTAGCATCAAAATTGAAAATAAATCCTTAGATATTTTAATAAGATAACCTACAGGTTAATTCATGGTATCGCGTGTTTGACGATTCTCTGAAGACGTTGCTTCTGCAATTTATTTTGGTGGCCGTTTTAGTTGTCTGAGAGTGTTTCTAGCCTAAGTTAGAAAATTTCAAGTCATGGTTCTTGGGAGCTACCTTGGCCAAGCTTGTAAAGGTTGYGTACTTGAAGTTTGGAAAGCCTTTTTAGTGATTTAGGGTGTCCGGTTTGTTACAATTGCAACTTTGTGACGAGTTTCACAGTTAGTAGCCATTTTGTTTTTAAGGCACAGAGAATTTAAGTTCATAGAATTTGTAGTGATTTATCGTGATCTATCTAGTGTGTGAAATTCATGGGTTTGAGCATGTTCCATAATTTTCTAAGTGGTCCCTTGAGTGATTACTAGAGTGATTTATAGTGAAAGGTGGAAGATTATACTGAGGCTTTCCTGAGGTCTCTCGAGGAAACGTGTATATAAATATATATGAAACTGAAGTGAAGGAGCTCAACTAGCATGATTGTGCAAGTTCATAAATTTTCTTTTCATCCCATCGCAAGAGTTGAGCAATTTCTCAAACCCATGAAAACTCTAAGCTCCTCATCACCTCGCTTGAAGAACTTTTGGAATTATTTTGCTGTGGAACCCCCAAGCTCTTCATCAACAAGCACATTGATCAAAATTCAAGGGGATGTCCCTCTCTCCTGCCCATGCAGATGTACCCCCAACTGCTAAGCTTATTGACCGGTCGTATCTGACACAACTAGAAATCAAGCGTACGCATATGAGAATCCCCTAAAAGCTCCGTATATTCCCTGAATAAACAGAAACAGTTGTTCTCACATGTGGAGAATCTACACACTTCGGCATTTTGAAAAAAAAAAAAACACTAAATATTCTCCTTCACTTTGCCCCCAAGTTGATATTAAGAGGAATGACACTTTGCTTCCTATGGTGATCAGAGTATAAATTTTTGGTTTCAAACAATAGATTGCAATTTTGCTCTGAGACTTGAGAGCTCACCTAGGGTTGAGTCTTTGGGCTCCTAATTGCTTGGTGCCAACTTTGGAAGTGGAAATACAGGTAGAACTTCTCTTAGTGCATGGTGCCAAGACTATGCACAAAGAGAGGTTTATACATTTAGAGAGTTGTAATAATGGCCACGTGATTTTTTCATCTTGAATCTTGCACATGGGCCACCTATTGCCTACAAACTCTTTTATTGCATTTTATGCACTCAGAGAGGTTCTACGTGTAACTACATCTTGTAGCACAAATCGCAAGCTTGAGTACAAACTAAGGTAGGTAACCCAAAAGCGCCACTAAACTAAAAGCACCATCTTCACACTCTCTACATCTCCAAATTCAATTATGTACCTATGTGGAAGAAACGCTTTTAGAATCAAACTTTGACCCTTCATAACATTTGCGTATTGTATCCAAATGGTGCATTCTTTGGTGCATTGAAACTTCCTTTCACTTGCCAACAAGACAATATGAAAATCAAACCACCCTAATAATAGTAACTAGGCAGAGTACCAATTTGTGGCGCTTTTGGGTTGCCTACCTTAGTTCATCGCTTCTGCAACGAGCATTTCTAATTTTGTACGTGTCTGAGGAAAAAAGGAGACTAAAAACTGCAACTTTGCTATAGGACCATCGGCATTCAAATTAGATATAGAAACAAAAATACCTGAATGATTTGTCACCTCCCAAAGCATCAACATCTTGAACCCTGATGCTTGAATTTGCTCAGCCAGAAACAAACCCTGAGTTAGACTTGAACGCCAAATTGCTTCCAATGTGGAAAGACAATAAAAAAAACACAAGGAATAACTCCCCCAAACGGCACTCCTTGCACCATTCCAAAATAAATGTCCACTTTTTGTCAGATTATAGTAATATTTTTTTTCCAAATTTTTTTAATCTTTACTAAAAATATGGATGAAATTGCCAAATATGGATGAAAAAGTATATGCATTGAATTGAAAATTGTTTTTTTAGTCCAAAATGTTTTATGTGTGAGGAAATATAATGCTTCACCAAAGCTTAAGTGATTGCCATCCTAGCACTTTTTTAAGAACCAAAATAAAAGGGATWGGCATGATGAAATGCCAAGAATATTGAAATAACAGTGATGGAAATGAAAATGCCTACACATTTCAACAATTCCGTGCTCCATACTGATGAAAGTGATATGAGATGTTTGACCTCCATTTGTTTGTTAGGCACCAATCTGTTTGCCATCCCTTCATGCCATAAAACCTCCCTTCATTACAAAAGAACCTTTCTAAAGTAATAGAATTGAGAGCAATGTGACAAATTACATTAGGGAGGGGCATGATGTTTGTATGTGGTTTATATTGTTTAAGGCGGGACCGGCAATACATATTTTCTCACACAATTTTATTGGTTTAGAGAGTATTGCATTTGGGAGTTTTTACTCTATTGATATTCAAAATCTCCCAACATGTGTAGTTATGGAAATGATCTTTTACATCCGTTTCAAACTTTGACCCACAGAATGACACTATACTAAGGGCTGAAAAAATCATTCTTGAAACTACACATGTTGGGAGATTTCCAATAACTTTTGTTGGACAAATCTTTTGAACTTGAAAGTTGGCACATATGTTATCAACATAGATGCGATCTTTCAAAAAAAATTCATTGTAAAAAAAAAAAATTCTACCCTTGAAAGGGTGCCAAAGTTGGAAGTAGTGAAATTGTCTCTTACAATGACACCAATTGGTAAATTTCGAATATCTTTTTGTGTGTGAATCTTCTGACCTTGAAAATTTTTGCACATATTATCAATATAGATCTGATACCATTAAAAGAAAATTCATATCAAAAGAAAAAAATTTCAGCCCTTGGAAGGGTGTCAAAGTTGGTTGGAGTGAAATTTTTTTCACAACTATACAAATTGGTAGATTTTGAATATCTTTTTTTGTATAAATCTTTTGGCCTTGAAATTTGGCATAGATGTTATTATCATAAAGTTGATATTGTGAAAAACATTTCATAGAAATGAAACAATTTTTCAGCCCTCGGGGGGTGTCAAAGTGGGCACGAAACTGTTTCATTGCAAATGCAGAAATTCGTAAGGTTTCAATACCCATTTATTTAGAGAAAATTTGGAATCTCTAGAATATTATGAAGATAATTGTACAGACAGTGGATCACAATTATTTCGGATACTTAGTGGGTCAGACAGCGGATCACTGGCTCAGGCCATCCTCAACGGAACTGGAAAGCTGAACAGTATCTGTATTTTCAAGGTGGGGTTTGTAAAGTCTCGTTCCAATGGGTCCGGTAATCAAACTCTGGCTACGATTCCGGGGTCGCCATTTCCTTCCCACAAGCCAGCACATTGACGAGATATCTAGAGAGAGCCTATTGTAATAGTGGTCTCCAAGTGCAAAAGAATCCTTTACTCAGTTGATGGTGTCAATGCCAGTGCTCTACAATGCTCCACAACAGCAAGATTTTCCTTCACCGAGCATAAACGAAGGTAACAAGCTCAACTAAGAGCTTCACCAATCACTAATGTAAAAACATTTAAGGTGGTCCCGGGGAATCGAACCAAGCCGCAGTGTGTTATGACCATGCTCGCTTCTACAGTAGGAAATTGCGAGCTTGGGGAGAGCTGCAAAGCGCAATACACCCATGGCACATTCTACTACAAAACTAAAGCATATATTAATTACTGCCAAAGAACGACAGTTCTATAAATTTCTATCCATTTGAGAGCACTCCAATTCAGTGCTCATTCTCAAGATTGCAACTTATTTTCGTTGGTGTTCAAACCAAAGAATTGTTCTACACGCATGTTCGTAACTACGTTTGTGGAGAGTGGAACGATTCGATTCTTATCTGCAATTCAAGTAAGCTTAATTAATCTGCAACCATTATTTCATAATTCGTTCATTAATTCTTAGTTTTAACCGTGTCACTGCAGTGCCGCGTGCTCCAATTTTCTGCACTCTTTGTAGTGAACTCAAGTCGCCATGTGGACAACTAATTAAGCTAATTAATGTCGGTCTCTGCTCAACTTAATTAGTGAAGTCAGTTAGACTGAATGGAAATTCTTCACCCAGAGTTGTGCGCAAATTACGGCAGACGACCTGGACAACGTGCTGATCGACAACGACTTGCTGATAAAATGGATGCGCCTCCTTCCTGCATGATCAGAGCAAACAATTAATTAGCTTGAGATCGTACAAGAGGCGACAGATCGAGACGCAAGCAAGCATTTTCTTTCGAAAGATTCTGTTTCACAAGGAAGAATGGACGTTGCAACAACTTGGTGCAATCCATTCCATTCAAGCGAGTGGATCGATTGATTGAGTGTTCCATGGATTTCTTGTAACTTATCCAAACTGCAAGGGCGGTGTACGTACCCAGTGTAACTTATCGCCTCCTTGTCAAATCACCCATGACTTCATACCAATCCTGCATGGATTCTTGCACCACACTCTTAAGTTAGAGCATCCCACCCGGGTCTTCCGTATCCCTTTCCCTATTTTCTTTTGAGACCTCATATACAGATGTGACTTGGCCAATCCTACAAACTAGGCTCGCAATACAGAACTGGGGGGCGCAACTTTTGCGAGAGTTCTGTAAAATTTAGGGATACAGGACTTGGATAAACTTGGTGCAAATGAATGAAGGTTCCGTATCCTATCTCTATTTGAGGTCCTCTCCCTAAATTTGTAGGGATAGGGAACTCACTACACTAATGATGTTAAATAGTGTTAACTACACTAGTTGATTTAAAACAGTCATAAGTTAGTATTCATGAAACGTAAAAACTTACAGCATTTCTAAAAGAGTTAGGATGGGTACACTATTTAACATCATTAGTGTAGTGGGGTTGCTCTTAATAGTTACACTCTTTAGGTCAATTGGGATGTTTTATATATCGTAAGTTGATAGTGACTTCGGCATTTTGATTTGCTGAGTCAAAGTGCTCTGGGTTTACCAATCAAGAAAGTAATGACAYGTGGCTTTCTGGAACCCCAAAACAAACGGCTGTCTGCCGAATTTGCTTTCAAACTATTGTAAATAATACTTGGATATTATATTCCTTTTTTGAGTGATAAAAACAGATGGAAGATGCCGGCATCTAGCTTCAAAGGGCAAGGCACACAGTCACCACTATTGAAAGGATATTGACTCAAACGAATAGATTAGTACTCTTGATCAATATGGCTGACTGTGCTCTCTGTTTTTTTGGCTTAGACTGAGGCAGAAGGGCATGAAGAAACACTATGAAAAAAAATTACAACTGCAGGAGCACTAAATAATTTAGGTGGGACTGTTTTCAAACAAATCAATGGGAGGTTTGTTCTTGTACTTTTCTCTGTTTCCATATACACATTTGCCCTTCTCATTTAGTCTTGTTATGCTATGGGTATTCCACTGAGAATTCTTTCAATGCTTTTCTAAACATTCTTTAGAAACAACTTGTGCTTGCATTTTAACCCCTAAACGACCATTTGTCCCTTCGGGGGACAAGCCTTCGGCGGACAAGGTAGATTTCGGGCATGTAACTACGGACTCGATTTTTTTCCTAATTTTTTGAAACTTGTTTTGATTATAGGAAAAATAATTAGCTTCATGGGAATATATTTTTTTTTCTCAATCGGTGCCCGGCAACAAAAGTTATGCCCAAAACAAGTCAACACGTGGGAGAGGGGGGAGAGGGCAACAACAAAAAGTTTCAAAAATTTGAATTTTTTTATTTTTCATTTTTTTTCTCATAGCTTATATTTTTATCTATATGGAAAGCATTGATTCATTCTATTTGGATTTGTTATGAGAAAGTTGTGGACAATCTTGTTTTGGGGGCAATTGGAGCATGAAAATGCACTAGTAGAAAATGCAAGAGTTTTGACAAAATTCTGTTCATTTGGTCGCGTTGTCCTGGTCACTGTTCTGTTGATTTCAACATAAATCAGTAAGACATTGACAGATTTCTATTGAAATCAACAAAACAGTGACCGAGACAACGCAACCAAATCAACAGAATTCTGTCAAAATTCCTGCGTTTTCTACTAGGCGCATTTTCTTGAAAAATAACTTGTAGGATTTGTTTCTGAATGCAATTTTTACAATTTTAAGAAATTTTGTTTTCCGTATGGTTTGGTTTGCTTGCTAGAACAATCTCACCATCGGAATTAGTGCATTTTAATACCACCTTAGAGATATTAATAATTTAAATTTTCTTTCTATCTAACTTGTATCTACTCTTATTTAACAATTTTTTAAAGAACAAAAATTAAGTTTTTTATGAATTTTTTCCCTCTTCCTAGATTCTCAATTCAATTCTCAACAAGAAAGCTCAAAAGCTCAAAACTCTATAGTGCAAAATATTAAACTTAAGAAGGTTCCAAGTCAAATAATCTAGTCTTGTAATGTGTTGCAAAACTTGTTTTTTTCACTTTAAATAAAGATATCATGMAATCTATCGGTCAAAAATTTTGAAATTCTTTCCACAAATCCTCATACTAGTTAGGTGTAAGCTCTTACTATTAGATTTGTAAAAAAAAAAAATTTTGTTTATTTTTGCTCTTTGCTATAGAATTGGCAGTTTTGAGTGTTTTTTCACAAAAAAAGGGCCTTGGTCCTTTAGGGGTTAATTGTACTATCTCAATTTCCAATGTTTACCTGCATATAACTGTAAAATTGTAGAGTTAAACTTCAATTATTTATATATTGAATTTGGCCACTCAAATCTGTATCTTATTCCACATGCTAATCAAGGTAACTGAGCCTATGACAAGCCAAATGGGAGTCAACCTCTTACATGCAAAATTATTTTAGTGGTGCACATTTTAGAACTAGAATGTTAGTAGAAAAATTTAGGACTCTCCAAAGGGCTGCTAGCCTTTGATAAGTTGATCTATTTCTAGAGCCTACTGAACTACTCAAAAGAGGGAATTTCTGACAAAAAAAAAAGATTCACCTTTGTGAATATTGGGAGTTCCAAGAAGTATATTGCAATTTTTTACTCTGCAATTGTCAAAGGAAGGTACCTCCGAAGCACTTGTCTCAACCCTAACTAATAGTACTTGAGAATGAATGCTCTAACATTTGAAAGTGAGAAAAAGCAGAAATAGGGGAAAAATTACTCAAGCAAAATAAATTACTCATGCAGTGAAGGTCCCTCTAGGCACTTTTTGGCAGCCCTGTAGATCGACTTATTTCCAACCAGTGCTAGAATGTTTTTCTTTTTTTTTCAAGGTTGGGACTAAAAGTTCATGATACGTGTTCCAAAGTAGTGCAAAAAAAAAGTAGGAAGCCGTGAGTGGAAAGGTAGTGTTTTCAATGATTGGAATTGGAAGAGTCTAGAGATTGGCTATGGGTTTGGAGCACTTTTTGCCTTTCAAAATTCATAGTAATTTCAATTCATGCACTGAAAAGTTGAAATTACCAAAGTTTTTGCAATCCCCATAATTTTTATCAACACACAATTCATTAACAATCTTTCTACTTCTTTCGTTTAAAAAAAAAAATTAAAACCTCTTTTGGCGCTTCTTGGCTTCTTGTAGCGTCGAAATTTCTGTTACCTTCGATGCTGTTGTTTTGACTTGTTGGAGACTTTCGCAGCTTGCATGCTGTTTTAGTTCGAATTGCTTTTGTGTTGTGAGACCTTTGTTTTCTGAGTTGGAGATAGTTTTATTCTTTCGGACTATTTCATAAATCGCGCTGCAGTTTGGTTGTGAATTCGCAGTCCTGATCATGCAGCTTTCGAAGTCTCTGTTTTAGATGAAATTTGTGCAGTATAATATTCTGGCAGAGACTGCGTGATTTGTTGTTTTGCTTAATTTTGGTTCCAGAGGGTGAACTTGGAATGTTTTAGGTGCCTCTGATCATTCTTAACGGTCGTTTAATAGTTTATTAAGAATTTCTTATAAGCATAACGCATTATTTGGAGGAGAAAATGTATTGCACCTGGGGCTTAATTATTAGTGCACGTTTAATCTGTAGTCCTAATTTTTCGTGGATACTTTCCAGTTAGGTCCAGTTTATTCTAGCTAGTTCAACTCGCTTGTGAAATTAGTAGGAGTAGAACCTCCGCCAGATTTCTTGAAAAGTAGGTGTAGTTCGTGCTGTGCGTTTTATCGAATTATGTAACGGCAGTGACGAGCAACACTTGAAACTCTTGTGCTATTCAATGTAATTGTGAAGGAGCTGGTGTGAATCGTGTTGAGCGCAGTTTCTGTTTCTGCTGCCAAGAGCTTCTTTGTTTTTGCAATTGGTTGTCTCAGCTGGTATATGCTTTTTGTTAGGYGTCTTCTCATTCCGGGATTGCTCAGTTTTCCACCCTAAATACTTAYTTTAAGAGGACGGTKTGTGGAGATTATTGCGACCTTGGTCAGTTTAATGTCAGCACGTAGTTGAAAATCGGGACGAATTGTGTTGGAACACCGCCTTTGCTGTCGGAAATTACTTTGAGAGATTGTGATGTGAGCTTGCTGCCTCTGGATCGAAGTAGAGGAGGCATTTGCATCGACACAAGCTACATCTACAGTGAAGGGAGAAAGTCTGAGTAGGCCCTTGTGTACTGCGTTCGTTGCTTCCAAAGCAGAGCCCTAGTCCCTACCATGAAGTAAGATACATCTATAGGCAGTTGCATTGTTATGTGCGCTACAAAGCCTCTCCTAGCTTTGTATCTGCATTACAAAGGGTCAGAGCCTCTTGTAGTGTAGCTGCTTGTTTTTGAAGATATTTTAATGGGTTTTATTGTCTTCTATTGGGATTTCGTTGAATTTACCTTCAGTTGCCGGTTAGTGAAATGGATTCCTGTTCAGAACATGTTAACCTGTATAATGTGCTACAAATGTATTTTACTCCTCTCTTACTGCAAGTGAGCCTTTCTTGAGTAATTCTTTAAAAAATTAACTCTTGGAACGGTTTTGCTTATGATTTGTTAATGAGTGMAATCGTTCTTTCGGGGCTGGACAGGAATGAGAGCGGTCTTTATTATGCAGTGGACTTGGGTGGCACGAACTTCCGGGTGCTCCGTGTCCAGTTGGGCGGGCTTAAGGGGAGGGTAATTCAACAAGAGTATGAGGAAGTTGCAATTCCCCCTGAGCTGATGCTCGGAACGAGCGATGAATTGTTTGACTTTATTTCTAAGGAGTTGGTGAGTTTTGCGACAAGGGAAGGGGCGGATTTCAGGCTGCATACTGGTCAGTCGCGGGAAGTAGGCTTTACTTTCTCATTTCCTGTGAAGCAAACGGCTGTGGATTCAGGCACTCTCATYCATTGGACGAAGGGCTTCAAAGTGAATGATGCTGTGAGTTTTCTTACCCGCCCTTTCTTGTGGATGTGTTGTAGCTAAGCATTTTCAGAATTTACTTTGATTTGACTTTAGTAGGTTGGAAGGATAGCTTATTTCCTGCTCAAATTACGTACAGTGCTAGAAATTGTGACGAATTTTTAAGGAATACTAACGGACTTGCTTGCAGTGGTTTTGTAAATTTCTCGCAATGACGGACGGAAATTGGTCTGTATTTCTGATAGCACTTTTCACTAGTAGGTCTTATGGGGACTACTTTTCCAATTTTTCTTTACTTTTTGACCAACACATGCAATATTCTTCAGTCATTCTGATGACATAAATTTTCCCCTTATCTAATTTATATTTTTCACTAAACGATCAATCGAATTGGTCATTGTCAAACCATAGATCCTGCGTTATTTGGTGTTTAAAGTTGTTTGGAAGGTTTGTTTCACCTCTGAGGTTATGTGTAAGAGGTTTAGAAGTTTTAAACTGATTTCTTAGGATAAGGAAGTAAGCTTAGGCATGCCTCTAACAACAAAGGAGTTATCTGTTTGGATTTGCAGGTTGGTCAGGATGTTGTTGCAGCTCTTCAGAGGGGCATCGCAAGGAGAGGGCACAGGATGAATGTTGTTGCTTTGGTAAGGATCTTTGAAACTTGATGAATTTTCACTTTCTGCATGGATTTTTTATATTGCGCTGATGCTACTCTTACAAAATCAAACGACTGTTATTTTATTTTGCAAATTTAATTGCACCAATTTAGGGATGACTTGTTCAGGCTGTCGAGGTTGTCAGATACTGATTGATTTTCAAGAGAGGGCCCTCTTAGAACCCTAGAATTTTTATAACTCAGGGCCACTTAGTGTGAACTGTGACACTAATCTTTGTATTGAAGRGYACTGGGAATGTAGCGGGTAGATTATGTCTATAAAGAGCTTCGGAGCGCACGCGCGATGTTAAAGGTTGTTTAGCAAGGGAATAATTTCGATGCATCTGTCTAGATTTTGAAATCGAAAGTAAGTCTGATGTTGTATTCGTAGCAATTAGGATTTAACAGCGAAAATTTCAGGAGGCAGTATTGAGGGGTGCTGAAAAATCTAATTAATGGATTTTTTTGAAGAAAGTAGTCTGTTCGACCTGCTCACGGCTAGGGGCACGTTTTGCAGGTGAACGATACGGTGGGTACCCTAGCTGGTGGTCGGTATTGGAATAACGACGTCATGATAGCTGTCATTTTGGGTACCGGGACTAATGCGTGTTACGTGGAGCGAGCTGAGAACATATCGAAGTGGGGTGGCGAAAATCCGAAGTCTGGACAGATGGTTAGTATGCATTGAGAAGAATTTGCTTATTATTCGGTGTTGGCCTCTTGTAGTCGCATGCTGTAAACTAGATAATACACGTCAGTTCTCGCAGTGTTGCTATTATGWACAGGGACAGAGTAGARTTGTACGTTTCTCATGAAARGGATGCAGGTTTTCTCATTTTTCWTTTCTTTTTCTGTTCTGTTTTCTGAGTTTTTGGAGGGCAGAAAGCTCGGGTGGTTTAGCTTCTGTTGAGCTTGCAGGTTTCTGGAGAATCTGCAAAGTAGTTGTGTTTACATGTAGCATAGGGCGAGATGAATGGCTTCCATGACGACCTCCCAGTGCATTATACATCAGGCGGGAGAACTGTTGTGGCCATGGACGGTGGCTTGTATGAACACTACACCGAGTTTCGTAACTACTTGCAAGAAGCGGTCGTTGATCTTCTAGGAGAAGGATCCAAGAACGTTTTCATAGAGTTGTCGAAAGATGGATCAGGCATCGGGGCAGCCCTTCTTGCTGCATCACATTCCGAGTATGTTCCTACCTTATAACAAAAATATGAGCATATTATATGTTACGAAGATTAAGGTTCAGCTGAGGAAACTCAACTGTTTTTGTTAGGGCTCTTACTTCACCAATGTTTGAAGGAGCTACAGCTTTTCTCTTTTGAAGCACATAGTTCACCATGTCCTGTGCAAATCTCTCCTCTTTACTTATTAGGTACTCATAGATTTAAGAGTGCCTAGGACATTGGAGAATCCGCTTTTGTGACCAACATCAAAGTTGATGCCGTAGGTCCAGGGTGGTCTGGTCCAGGGTAGAGCTCTCTATCTTTACTGCGACCAATATTAGATATYAGGGGTTGAAAAAAAATGTTTTGCATTCTCATACTCCTTGTGCCTGGGGAGACGGAAGGCCATTAGTGCCTGGTGCGTACACTCGTTTCTCTTTGTCGGAAACAAAACCTTGTGAAGGTTTTTCCATTTTGTCAAAATGGGATAGATTCAGAAACTCTGAGGATTMTATTCCAGTGATTGCTTATTGCTTTATTTTGTATTTTTTYTCTTTCTAGGATTCAAGTTGTCARGCTAGTTCGATGTATTGGTTGATCAATTCTATCTTTGAATTGTGAGGTCTTAATGTTGACAGCTGAGCTTACTCTACGTAGTGAAGCGCTTGCTGATGAGTCCCATGGACCATATTTTTTCCTTGAGTCAGTTTTTGAAGCAAGCTGAAAAAATTCTGCTGCAGAGGTTATCAACCTCACCGAGTCCTGACTTGTTGTCAATATTGCTAGAATTTTCTGATTATAATCTAATCTTTTGAATTTTTTCGTTGTATAATCCCAGAAACTTATATGATATAAAACGAAAATGGTACAATACATTTGACTTGTAGAATTGTCAGTTTCTGTCATGACGGCTTTTAGTATATTCTAAACAATGTCCTAAGTGTTGAATTTCAAACAATAGGACGTRAATTTGATACAGAASAGGGCTGAAACTCCACGCTTTAACTAACGYTTGATGTCGTGCTTGAGAATCTTCAACAGAAAAAGAAAGATGAAAATGTCGAGCCAGAAAGTTCTGTGACTCTGAAGCGCATGGAACGCCCWGCTGTTGGATATCAGCTGGGTGCAACTGTAAAATTGAGCTGCTRTGACGACTGAGGTGTAGGATTGTTGTATGATACCTTGTAAATGAGAATGAACCGGAAGTGAAACCCATCTGCATTCTTATTGGTGAGRTTTTGGAATCTGGCAGGAGAGGTACCCTTTTCAACCAATGGGAGATGAACCTTTCTGATTGTTGTTTGTAATCTAGAATTCTTTCCTGGACATTCAGAATGATACTCTTTAATCGTGTCAAAGTGGCACCCTATGTCAATAATAAAGTAGGGATATATTGGTSACCATGATTGAATCTAAAGGGGTTGGTATGCCTGTTTTGGCAAGATCGGCTTACTTTTCATGTCGACATCCGCTACACATGATGTTCTCTCGACAGGGACCCTCCAGGAAATCAGTGCATGTGATTGGCATGATGAGGAAATTACTAGCTACAACAGGTACATTGCAATCACTTGGCAGGCTACTAAAGTGGATAGTGCTGGAGTTTGGTCATAGCATTTTGAACTTACATTTCTGTTCGATCAAAAGAGTCTTTGTCTGGCTTTTGTAGTGAATGTCGGATGAAGTAATTGAACAATATTTCTTCAAGATGAAAATGTGATGCATTTTGTGACAAAGAGTCATGGTACTATGTACTCTCTACTTAATATAATAGATTGTCCCAGGATGTGCAACATCTAAAGAATATATAGATGCTTGTTAACATTGAAATTAGAGCACATTTTTAGAAAATGTATCAATTTAACTTATAGCTTTTAATAATTGATATTTTATATCAATTTGTCTTTGTGTGATTCAAAAGTGAGAGCTAACAATACACTAAAATGGTTGCCAAAAAATCCATATTGTTTGATTCTAAATTAGCTCCGTTTAATTTGATTCTACTTTATTATAGACCCCATGACACAATAGCAGATGTAAGTACATAAGTTAACTCAATTAATTCAAGTCATTCTAGTTGTATTTTTGTATTAAATATCAATTTATTTTAATTTGTTTAGTGAATACTCAGAAATAAAAAGAGTTACTTTATTGTCCTAAAGTCATTAAAATATTGGAAATAAATTTTTTTCTTATAGAAAAATACAATACAAATCAGTTAATGTGTCCTGAGTGAATTGATTTTACTTGTGTAGTGGTTCTTCAAGCTAGAAAAAGGCCAAATGAAAAAACATTTMTCTAATAATTATATATTTATTGGATAAAGATTCATTTTCTTGTCATCTACAATGAAAAAAAGAGTTTTAAAATATAATTATATAAGAAAAGTTCACTTCTATTTAGCTTTAAAGTGAATAAGGTAGAAACACCCATTCGTGCACGTGTACCCAATCCTGTACCATAGACTACACCTAATTGCGTCCATTGGTTGTAGTTAATATGTCTTACAAATACTTCATTGTGATTGGCTAACACATATGAATGACACATATTTAATTTTGATTTGCTGACTACTCATTTTGGCAGTGTTCATATTTAGGTACACCTACAGGACAATTCTAGTGGTCTAGTAAGCAGGCACTTCAAAAAATCATAGAAATTACATACAATATCCAAAAAATCTAATTTTTTTTTTAATATTCATGATTTTCACTCGCTAATACTACAAAAATATATATT
Organism: Pleurozium schreberi; assembly: GCA_006891605.1. Classification (NCBI taxonomy): domain Eukaryota; kingdom Viridiplantae; phylum Streptophyta; class Bryopsida; order Hypnales; family Hylocomiaceae; genus Pleurozium; species Pleurozium schreberi. The sequence goes on along the minus strand of VACF01000423.1, from coordinate 6,375 downwards.
TTTTTTTAAATTTGCCTTCAGCTATGCTGAATTGCTTAAATGATCGTTTTTGGGTGCTCTCACCTTAGTACAAGTCAATGTAGCAAGATGGTTTGTGAATAGAATCATTAATCCTTGTAGGACCAAGATGTCCAATTTTGACTAAAATGTCTAATTTATTTTAATGAGTTTGAGAAGGTCATTTGTAATCTTTTTTGTTTAATTCTTTCAATTTTTTCATTTTTTTTAACAACATATGTAATGCTCTTTACTGATTCTAGTGACATAAAGTATGGCCTCTTACAAAAGATGTCAATTTAAGTTCCTATCCATCTATAGCTGTCTTGTATTGTAGATCTCACAAGCTTAGAGTTCTCTATTTCTATTGACTAGTGATTCATTCACTGACTTTGATACTCACTAAATAATGTGAAAATACTTTAGATTCAAAACATCCCCCAAAAGAAGTAAAGGATGTAACTCAAACCTGCTCATAGTTCGGTCCTTTGTAAACCCCAATTCGTCATCGACCAACAAGTCTGCATCTTCGTAACGACTTGAACGAGCATCACTCTTCCGAGGAGCCTCTGCTCGGGTCACAACCTTCTCAAAAAGATCTTTAGGGGTTCCCTCTGCTGTACACATGAACCGTGCTCTATGTTCGTACATCACCTGTAAAACCACATTCAAACCACACTCAAGCATGTGCAAAGCTTGCAAAACAAACACAAACAACAAGCAGCTACTTTATGAGAGGGTTTGTTGCCATAACAAAGGATTGGTTTTTGAGTAAGGTCCTAATCAAACTTTTTTAACTTGTAGCTTTTGTTGATATAAAACCTTTGACTTTAGCCCCCTTTCGATTGAGAGCTAATAAAGTTTCTACATTAACTCAATGAAGGATGGCATCAAGTGGGTGGATTATTATTATTTTCAAGAGCTTCCCTTAGGAGCTATAGGAAAGGGATGGAATGGAGTAAACATACACAAATGAAGAAAAAAAGGAAGTTTTCTCTATAGTTTAGCAATTTGATGAGCTTGGTCACTTGATGCTTCATGATTTTTGTGCAAGGTTCAAAATCATTTTATGTCTAGATGGGGRAGAAAAAGGTTACAAGTTACAACAGTGAAGTAACTTTCTACACAATCTAATGCTTTTGAGGCAAAATAAATTATGAATTGACAAGATTCTAGACGTTACAATTTCCTTTGACAATAAAACCTTTGGTCAATCTAATTTACAAAGCTAGAAAGACCCAACAAAGACTGAGAAATAGAACATGGCCAATACAACAATTGGAGCAAGAACTTACATCAACTAGAGTAACAAAACGATATGCAGAAGATCGGTTGTGCGATCCAAGTATGGGCACATTGTCTAACGCCAACGTATGAAAGCTCTCTGTGATCATGCCACAAAAGTAGTTGAGTCATTAACCCTGTAAGGACGCACCCCCACCCCCACCCCCCACCCCCCACCCCCCCATGACCAAGGTAGTCACCAACATTCCTTGATTCTTAGAACAATAGGTGCATCCTCTTTTTCTAGAGTTAAAAGTGAAGTCATCCATTGGACCACTATGGTCCTCAATGTTCTTTCGGGGTTAATCAAATATAAATTCTCCACGCATCCGTATAATTCCTATGGAAATTTTTTGCCTTAAAAAGTTTAAGAAATTTGAAGCCAAGGACTCTCGCACTCTCGAACTCCATTATGCCAAGAGTTTGTCGCTAGTACCAAATGTAATTAAATGAGTAGCACTTACTGAAGAGTCCAATGAAATCAGCAGCACCCAATGGCATCTCACATAACTCGTGAAACTGGAACCAGGCACAACCTGCACCTGCTAGAGGGACCTGTAATGAACATGCCTCACAAGAAAAAAATTTAGCATGTCTTGTTCTTCTCATTGAAATGGGTCCAAAAGAAAAAAAATTTACTTGAAATGAAAGGTATGAATCCTTAGTGGTTAATATATGTACCGCACTGTTCCTTCCTGGACGCATAATTGACGTGAGGATGGGAGAGAGCGTCGTCAGTGGAAATCTAACCTGTTACGCTGGGAASTACGAGGCGATTCCTKCTCTAAGCCAATATCATAAGCGTCYCTCATCAGATCTTCAAACAAGTCTTGAAGCTCCATCAATGTCTTTTCCTGCTCCACCRTACATACTTAGGTTCATCAYGTCAATGCAGGGACGCTGGCGAATCCACACACGTACACCTTGAAATACAAACACTCAAGCGTATGAAACAGGCAGTCTCAGAATACAAGGGTTAYTRARCTCGTCTAATCCTCGACATCCACGACGTTGGCAATGTGTGGACGTGGTAATATCATTGCTGGGAGTGGAACAAATACCTGAAAYTCGTCGCCAGGCTTTAGTTSCCCAGCAGCCACGCGGCGCTCGTATTCTGCCAGCGGACCGGCCTTGTACTCGTCATCTAAAGTTCACAAAAACCCAATATCAAGTTAAAGAATCATTCACTGCAACAGGAAGTAGCAGTCGCAGTACATCATCAAGTATTTTGCAAAGGTTTTGTAGTGGTCTTCGATCAAAACTTAAGGTCTATTAGGAACCATTGCATAAGTGCTGCAAAATTGTTGCAAAGTCTAACTCGGGCAAGGAACCAATGCCCATCTCTGCCTGAACTGTTGCAAAAAACTTTGCAATCTCAAATACTTGCAAGTTAACCGTTGCATAGTGTTACACAAAACTATTGCAAAAAATTGTTAATAGATTTCTGACGGTCATTACAAAAGCACGACAGAAGCTTTTTTGCAATATCAGCCTTCCGTACTAGTGATTAGTCCAATGTTAGGGCATCGATCAACACTACTTCCCCACCCTATTGATGAYCATCAGAAACGAAAACAAGCCGAATCCTTTCAAAAGCTAAAACCCAATGTTATGGGAAGTCCTACACACCAGATGTGGAGGCGTCGGCAGAAGTGGCGACGCCTCTGGTGGCGAAAGGATACTCGAATTCGAGCACGCCATGGCGGGCACTTGCGTTGTCTGCGGAGCTCCAAGGGCCTGTGACTCGAACTCCAAGTGGGTACCGAAGCCCTGCCGCCTGTACTTGTGCTTGCCATGGCCGCCGCGGGCGCCATTGCTGGTGCASCCCGCGTGCGCGTGCCACCGCCCGCATCGGATTTTAAATAGGCGAATTTCTTCACCTTCAGCCGCTCTTCTCGATCGATGTCCAGCAGCAGCTGGACGCGAGAATAACAAATGATCGAGAAGGAGGAAAGCAATCCTGTTGCCCAAGTGGCGCCTGGTTTCACCTCACTTCGCCTCGCACCGTCTCAACTGCTCCAACCCCAAGCAGAAGATGGCTTGTATTCCACTCTCCTAGCACGAGAATCGTCTCACCAAGTTCCGCAAAATACGCCTCACACACTCAAGAGAAACAATTTTCCACGCAATCTCGATCAATCACGCAGACTGATCGACTACTTGACTTCAATCCCTCACGACCAGCGTGACCGCGAGTGCGACCTTGAACCTTGCTGAAATAAAACCTCCTGTGCTAAGAATCTGGAAAACGAAACTCAGGTTATAATTGGTTCCTGGATACTAGTGGTAATTTGTCCATAGTCATAACTGGGTCCTCTTCAAAGGGATCAGAAGCAGGGGAGGAAATAGTCGTAGTCGTAGTCATAGAACGGTAAGGTAACACTCGCAATCCATGTTCACGTGCAATTTCAACTTTTTTCCAGGTGATCCGAAGACCAGTGTCACTCTAATAAGTGCTTCAAAAGAAACCCATTGCGACAAACGACACGACACAACTTCGCTACAGTAGTACTTGTAGTGCAAAAAGCTGGAATCCGGAGAAGAACTCCATCACAGAAGAAAATTTGAACTGCTGTAGCTAATTTACTACTCCGTGTATAAGAGAACTCGTACTGAGAAATCCTAGCACGCGAGAAAAGTGAAACACACTGTACGTGGCCGTGGGGAACTTGTCACGGAGGGATGGAAGAACATAGTTTGTGGATATCACAAGATTCTCACATCGTCCACACGAGCTGCACGCCACCAGCTCTAAGAAGTTAGCAGGGGGTTCACGGCGTCGACTACTAAAGAAAGCAAATACTCCATTGAAAAACGAACTTCTACACTAAATAGTGAAATTAGGTTGCCCTACGACAACGCCGTGGCATTGATCGCGGGCGGCGCGGGCGACGAGGAGGAGCTGGCCAAGGAGAACGTGAAGAACACGGCCGCAGGGTCGGGCAAGATCACGTTCAGCATCGCCAAGTCGGACGCGTCCACGGGTGAGATCGCAGGGACGTTCGAAAGCTTACAGCCGTCCGACACGGATTTGGGCTCCAAGGCGCCCAAGGAGGTSAAGATTGAGGGGATCTTCTACGGACAGGTAGAATAGAGGGAAGAATGCTCCCTATTGTACGTGTCTTAGGTTTTGATGTTTATACTCCAGCCATGTCTCCTTTGTAATGTAATCTGTTCTACCTTTCAATGTGCAATTAGTCGATTATCATGTATGGCGAAAGCTTTGTGTTCATGGGTTATACAGGTATGAAGCCTTTTGAAGCCGGTGAACATGAAKATGACAATGTCGCCATTACTCCACCTCGTTTGCAATTTCCACTTTTTCTGTCTTTGTGCTTCAATCATTCCTCAGATGATTTGAAATTTGATGTTATTTATGGTACAGAAGCTTTGGTTATGTTATTAATATCTGATAATGTGATTGTGTTTCTACAAGAGAGAATTCAAGTACTGCAGTAGACGAAAATCTTGCACAATTTGGATACTGTTCAGCTTGGTTTCAATGATAACGTCGTTACAGTTTCTTTGGTTGCAACATATATTCAACATGGACATGAATTCAAATGGAGACTTTTGATATCTCATGAGAAGGACAATGTTGTGTAACTGCAGTACTGTCTTGATCATGTGACTTGCGAGTTCCCTTCGTGGATTTGAGTGCATCAAAAGAATGTGCACAATTCTCAACCAAATGTTGATTTCAGCTGAGGTATGAGGCGACCCTTGCTTCCAYCCCGGGCTTGAGATGTGGTAACCCCCGTTAAAATTGCTGTGAAGATATTGGAGGACCACTGGCTGGAAACGAGAGAGAATGTATATCATTTAACCATGAACGCAGTATAAGCCATCAATAAGGGTTGCAAAAAGCGAATGGTGGTTTATGGGAGGAGATTTCCGAGGATCATTCAATGACTGATCCCTCCAATATCTTAAGCAGAAAATCGTAAGATCATTATAACTGCATGACCACAATTTATGAGAAGATTATAATTTTTCATTCTATTTACTGTTTGATGCACAATTCCAAATACATAAGACTATGATTACGTATATCCCTGGATGGATAAGATTGGTACACCATTTATAAAAACAAAAAAATCCCAAGCTCCCAGGCCACTTCTTGATTGCTATGCTTTTCACTCAGATTTCTCTCTCCTCTCTTTCGCTGGTGATCCCTAGGTCAAACCAAGTGCACGATTTAACAAAAGAAGTCCATATACTGTATGACATGCTATTTTGGTGGCACAAAAATCATGGATGACATTAAGTAGAATGCGACGGTGTACTGGTCAGGCACCTTCAGCACCATGACATTGCTCATCAGCGATTTCAGGGGATATTATATGAACACCGTGTCAACCGTATGATGTTCCTCCACTTTGACATTTTAATATTGAGCTCTGTCGTCACGAACACGAAAGTGTTGCAGACTAATTGACCAAGAATAATTTACTCCTCAGTCTTCTTTCATCGCACTACATTTGATGCAACCTTCTGTTCTCACATGATCTGCTTTCGGAAGGCATCCTCGTCCGTGATAAGAGACGGGATTGTCCATGATCCTAGCACATGCACAGATTTGCTCCCACCTGCCACGAGCATTAATTTTGAGCAGCAATGATTAAGCGACATGAATCACTAAGTCTGTTTAAAGTTACCAAAATGATATCAATGACCCAACAGAACCGACGAAACGAGGTCGTCACCTTCTTTCACAGCCTCCTCACAACGCTTCTGATATTTGACTCGAATGTTGGGTTCCAGTTCTTCCAATAGCTTTTGATACTTGACTTCACTCTTTCCAATGAAATCAACCTGCAAGTCAGTTGTCCAAGACATGAGTAATTCCATGTGATGTGATATACAGGTACAGAGAGAGCACTTTTGACTTGGATGAGAATAGTACGCTAGTCAAACGATTGTCCTACCAAGTAGAGTAGCTCAGAGATGAGGACCTACAAGCCTGGTGGGTGCCTCACGAGGCCCATAAATGTACAAAAACATACGGAGCACGTTGAAGGTGTTCTTTCCTACATCTTCCTGCACATACGCATATTTTAAGCTGTAATTTTTGAAGTAATTTTCTTGTGGAAA
>VACF01000422.1:0-68105 GCA_006891605.1 Pleurozium schreberi | reverse complement strand
AGAAAGTTATGGACAATCTAGGGATCTTCTTGAAAAAAGACTTATAGGATTCATTTCTAAATGCAATTTTCACAATTTTTCAAAAACAAGTTGTTGGAAAAGGTAAAGTTTATTTTCTAGAATAATTTCACCATTGGGATTATTGTGTTTCAATCCCAACTTAGAGCTATTAACCATTTAGTTTTTCTTTCAATCTTGGACCTATTTCTACTTAACATTTATTTAAAGATTGAAAATCAAATGTGTGTTTTATTAAAAAAAATTTCTAGACTTTCAACTCAATTTTTAAACATAAAAAGTTTTAAATTCAAAGTCTGAAATGCAAAAACTTTTGACAAATGACTGTCAAAGTCATCTGGAATTGCAAGCCAGTGTGCCAAAAAACTTTCTTTTTCAACTTCAAATGCTAATATCTTCCAATCTATAGAATCAAACTTCATGAAATTTTTACCACATGATCTAAGACAAAATAAATACAAGACCCTATAGTCAGATTTTAGGAAAAAACATTTTTTTGTTTTCTTGAATGAATGCAACAAAAATGACAGGTTTTGGTGGTTTTTGACAGAAAAATGGCCTTGGGACTTTAGGGATTAATCCTTGAAGGAAGAGGCGGATGGTTTGTGTCCTTTGGATGACAAAAAACTCACCAATGGTTTGGTGAGTGGATACTCGCCAATTTGCAAAAGTGACCACACATATGTCAATCATCATGGAAAGTCAAATTTTTTGTCTTTAATTGCTTCCATATTTTAGGTAGCCCTAATTCTATGAAGATAGTAAAGATTTTCACATGAAAGGGTTTTGTGCCACTTTGTCTTCCTTGGAATTTTCGAATGGGTAGCATCAGGTATTGGTCTGTACAATTTTTCCAAAACTAAACATGTGGGTGATTAATGTTTTTCCCCTTGATCACATTGCACCCTACCTTTCCCCGCGGTGATAGGTCCGTCCTTTAAGGGTTAAATCAAATGGCGAACTCAAGATGGCTAAATTGAAAGTTACAATCACGGTTGACCAAGGCACATCCACTTTTGCGATGCTTGGACCCTTAGGGATTTTAATTTTTAATTTTTTTTTTACACAAGCGTGTTGAGAACTTTTCTTTTCCTATTAACCCTTAAAGGAGGGACCTATCAATGCGGGGAAAGGCGAGGTGCAATATGTAGTGCTTGACCGAGGGGAAAAACATTAATCTTGCACATGTTTAGCTTTGGAAAAATTGTACAAACCAATACCTAAGGCTACCCATTCAAAAATTGTGAAAAGGCCAATGTGGCACAAAACACTTTCATGTAAAAATCTTTACTATCTTCATAGAAGTAAATCTACCTAAAAATATTGAAGCAACTAAAGACATTGAATTTAACTTCCCATGATGATTGACATATGTGTGCACTTTCACAAAAAGAACGGATGAAAATTTGCGAGTATCCACTTACCAGATGAATTTTTTGTCATCCAAAGGATACCAAAACGTCCACCTTGTCTTGCAAGGGTTAGTATTGTACTGTACAATTGGGTACCGAAATCTTACGAATTTTTGCCTCCGCACTGAATACAATTTCAAGCTGTCAACTTTGACACCCTCCCGAGGGCTGAAAAATTGGTTTTCTTCAATGAAATTTTTTTTACAAGATCATCTACATGTTAATAACATATGTGACAAATTTCAAGGCCAAAAGATTTACACAAAAAAAGATATTCAAAATCTACCAACACGTGTAGCTGTGAGAAAAATTTCACTGCTCCCAAGTTTGACACCCTCCCAAGGGCTGAAATTTTTTTATTTTGATATGAAATTTTTTACATGGGATTGAATCTGTGATGATAACAAGTATGCCAAATTTCAAGTTCAAAAGATTTTTTCAACTAAAGTGATTGGAAATCTATCAATTGGTGTCACTGTAAGAGACAATTTCACTACTTCCAATTTTGACACCCTCTCAAGGGTAGAAAAATTGGTTTTTTACCATGAAAGTTTTATTTGACAAGATTGGGTCTATGTTGATAACATATGTGCCAAATTTCAAGTTCAAAAGATTTGCCAAAAAGCCTCTCTGAGATTGTGTTCGCGGATCCGAATACTCTGCTCTGGATCTGCGAAGAAATCAAAGCCAGGGATTCTGTTCAACTCTCTGCACAGGACGATGGGATAGAAAAACAGGGGGTCGTCCTCAACAGGCATTCTTTCAATGTACTCACGGTGGAAAAGAGTCCAGTAGGGTTGAAGATGTCCGTACTCCCTGTCCGGACGCTCGATCAGTGTTTTCAGTTGAATCTGAAATTGGTCATAGGGGGTAACAAGATTGTAATAATTCCACGTGATCTGTATGTACGTGGAGTAATCTGAAGGACTCAGCACGGCCCTGGCTGCCTGATCTTGGCTCCAATCGCGAAGGCAAAAGATGCACAAGTCTGGAGGATGGCCCACGGCCAGAACAGGTTCCGGATTTGGGGCTGGGTTCACGTCTGCCATGAATGTATGCTGSCTAGCTGTAGCGCGCAGCCGAATTGAATTGATTCCGAGATAAYMATAAAATTCCCTGCTGTCGATCGAGTGGTCACTCTATGGAACCCGAGTTCAAGCTYCTTGAATGCGCATCTGCCCSCTTCCTCGATCGGTCGCTCGATAAAAGTACAAACCGTGTCTATGTGACTTCAWTTGCAACACTGTCAATCACTGTATAATTCCCCGAGAAATGATGGTCCAAGAAACTAATTGCACGCATCTCAAACGATCACCGAAAATTTGATTTAATTTCCACCACGTTAGCTAGCTAGCTGCTGCGTTATCTGTTCGAAGGGCTGGAAATTGGCCGGCGGCGATGTCGACTCTCACTCCTGCTCAGCAAATTGGCATGCGAACATTGGAAATTGCGTCACAAGACATGAAAATGGAGCCCTTTCCAAGGCAACCATCACTAGCTTCGCAAGTGCAGCTACCTAATTAATAACTGAATTATCGCCTTAGTCATTGTGATGTTGGATTCGAAATTGAGACATGAGCATCATGGAATCNCGATCGAGTAGCAAGTGCCTGCCGCTCATGAATCCATGTAATTCAAGTTTCCGGTGCCAGAGATTGACGCAAAGCTCTAACGTTACAAATTAGGGCATGGATCGAATCACGTTTCAGGCCGCGCGTCCTGACTGAAGTGCCAACGTTTTGGAACGAAATTATTGACATTTGGGGTTACGACTCTGGTAATTATGCTGAATATGACGGAGCTGAATTAAAACTTTAGAGCTAGCTACAGTCTCTCTATTCACTACACTAAATAAAATAGTGAAAATTTGGTTTTCTTACCCCCAAGAAAGTTACTTTACGAGACATTAAAGTCAACAAATATTTCTACAACTGATACTTCCATTTGAACACATGGAAGTTCATGAGTTTGAACCACACCAATAACTCGTCTATTTAAAAGTAGTGAATTCATGTATAGTAACAATACATATTTATATAGTGTGGAATGTTGAGAAATTAGTGAGGGGCAACCTTATTTCACTATTTAGTGTAGTAGTTTTATTGTTGCAACTTACATTTGCCCCAACTACCCATTGCACCATCAAGCAATTGTTATAAATTAGTTATCATTGAGTTACTAAAGGGCTTTGGAAGAAAAGGTGAATGAAAAATTGTGTGCATGCATGAGAAAGTGACCACCATGTTATGTACATAATCCACATATTGTTCATATTGTTGTTCATATAAACATGGTACAAAGGGGCTTGTTCAATTATAGGGTATCTTCTTTGCGAAAACTACCTTGATCTAAAAAGAGAGTAGGGAATTCGGCTGTAAGACCCTCATGGGCAATTCACCCTAACACCACGTAAGACACATACAATACGGTTCATGCATGTTACGTGCCCTGTAGATAAAGTGTTTAGGGCTCTACCTTTCCACAGCACAACACTTTACATGTGTAAGCGCCTCTTGCAAGTCTCAAAATATTGGACGTGCCAAACGGGAATGCCGTGTGTCAAGGATAAAGGAAGGCCCTTCCTATAGTTGTTACTTAGAGTCTGAGACCCATAAGGGATCACACAATTGCAAATTGCAATATGAACTTCCAAATTGCAATGCCAACTCTTAATCACCACATTGTCAATTGAACTAGGTCACAACGTCTTGCTCACTACGTCTTGCTCACAACATTGATGTTTGTTGTATTTTGTGTAGTAAAGACACTATTTTGATTGGTTGGGGTTGAGGTTGCAGCTAACATCGAAAAGAATGCTCTCCAGCTTAATTAATCCAATCCAAAGATGATTTCACTTTCATTTCAAAGAACTGCGTGACATATTCACATGCTTTTGCAGTCACTCACAACACAGATCGTAACATTATGTGTGGTTAATTTATAGTTGGAGCATGCCTGTTTGTCAGGAAGAGAAGAGACACCCTCACAAGGGGTTAAGAAATGAGTCATTTCCTCAACATATCTTAGTTACTTTTTTACTTAAAATTAAAGAAGTTAGATAGAATCAACAGACCTGGGAGGAGAGCAGGGTGGGCGACGTCCGGGCATGTTGTGTCGCTGTTGCACCCTTCAGCTTCAAATCATGCACCACAATTACACATGTTCATTAATGGAGCAGCCGCTCGATCCTTCCTTGCTCCAGTCACCATAAATTCTCTTGAATTTAAATGGCAACCCAAACTCATGGGTGTGTACAGCAGCTAGCTAGTCTTCTGTTTGGCAACTAATTATGAAAACCTTGAGATTAGGTGTTGGTAAAGGCAAGACCTCACTTTTATAATCATGTCCAGAAATCTCCAACTGCCGAGACTCCTTGATCTTGAGACTCCTAGACTAATTAACAAATAATTAAACGTACTAAACTTGAAATTTTTCTGATTGGTCTCGGCGGTAGGGTGAGAATGGGGATGGGGCAATTTATTGCAACCTGCTGTGCACCATTTTCCTGTAGAAAAGTGGCATGGTTTAACCCATAAAGGACGGACTGGTAACCGTGGAAATTAATCATCTAATTTGATATCGTGGGAATCACTAGTTCAAAATAATCCAAAAGTACTTATTGGAAGTCAAAGTACTGTAGAAGATCTTCCCTTTCCACCCCTAATTTCATGGATGAATAGTTGCACTTTTGTCCTACAACAATTGATTCTCTGTCATCCATCAGACGCCGACGTTCAAGGGTTAGAGAAGAATCCATAAACTTGGTGAGGATGAGCCAGATTTCGTTAAAATGAAGATATTCCATTCCTTAAGCGCGGTTCAGGAGGTGCGGTTTTTATCAAACCGAAATTGACACCAGTCCTAAGTTAGCTAGTTTTGTGGCCTGCAATAGTTCACATTTTCTGGATTGTGGGACATCGCCAATCCAACGAAATAATTGACGTTATTAGTGGTTTACAGTCTTGCGTGGTTTCTCGTAAACAAAGCTTCGCCTGTGCCAAAAAGAAATTACTCGCTAACCTGGGACCTATTACTTAGCGGAACGCCGGATATAATTCACATCTCGTCAGTTTTAACTCTAAAAGGACGGACCTATCACCGCTGGGAGAGGCGGGGTGCGATGTGTAGTGCTTGATCGAGGGGAAATACACCATTCACGCACATGTTTAGCTTTGAAAAAATCGTACAAACCAATACCTGATGCTACCCATTCAAAAATTGCGTGAAGGGGAGCGTGGCACAAAACACTTTCATGTGAAAATCTTTACTATCTTCATAGTATTAGGGCTATCTAAAAATATGGAAGCAATTAAAGACACTAAATTTGACTTCCCATGATGATTGACATATGTGTGGTCACTTTCACAAAAAGAACGGATGAAAATTGGCAAGTAGACACTTAGGAGATGATTTTTTTGTCGTCTGCGCCATCCATCAAGGGTTAAAGACTCTTTATTATTTAGCTGGGATCCCTAGCAACAGCATCCTCAGCGGCCTGAGTGAGCTCCTGCTGCCGATGCACCACCAATTGTCTGAGTGCCTCCTCACCGGGTTCCAACTCGGCTTTCTTGCCAGGCAGCATTTTCAGTAACATCCTTGAATGGCATCATTTGAGAGGACAGGGCACAGCCTTTGTCTATGTAAAAAAATGCTTACAGTCAAGTAAGGTAGGTACACCCAAAAGCGCCACTAATTGGTAGTGTGCCTAGTTACTATTATTAGTCTTTTCAGGTTTTCATATACTTAGTCTTCTTGGCAAGTGAAATCACACTCCAATGCACCAAAAAATGCAGCATTTGGATACAATATGCAAAAGTTATTAAAGGTCAAAGTTTGTTTATGAAAGCGCCATCTAGAGTTTGTGTACGTGACTGATTTTGGAAATGTACACAAACTATTGATGGTGCTTTAAAGTTAGGTGCCTTTTTCACCTTTGTTATAAGCGAGGACTTTAAGGAGATTTGAGCAGCAACCAACTACACTGAATAGGGGTTTTAACCCCTAAAGTGTCCCAAGGGACCAAGAGTGTCCTCACGTAGTTTAAGTCCAATTCAAAGCGCTTTAACTTTTGCATGTGATGTCCAAATTCAATAAAACTTGTTGGAAAATGTGAGATCTTTCTTCTAATTTGAGTGGTAAATTTTTTAGATCAATCCAAGATATAATGATTATCAAGAAGCCAATTGAAGTTCACAAGTTCAATTTGAGTTTGTAAAACTGTATTTGATGTCTACAACTTTAGAGGCTTGTATCTCCTTCATCCAATGTTTGTGTTCAATGAAATCTATTGGATTATGTTCCCCTTGAAGTCTAGTTATTGTGGTAAAAATTTCATGTCAATCCAAGTTGTTGTGAGTATTTGGGTGCAATTCAAAGTTCAAAATCCAAACTTCAGCAGCTTGTTTCTTCTTCATAACAATGTCCGTTTCCAATAAAAAAATTTGATTAAGGTGCACATACTAGTCTACTCTGTGTGGCTCAAATTTCATATCAGTCCAAGAGGTTATGAGTGATTACAAAACAATTTTAATAGAAGGAGGTTCAACCATAGATGTGTTTTTTACAACAATATTCTATCATTTCAAATCCATTTAGCAAGTTTGTAATACAATGAGTCAATTGAATGATATTTTCTTTCACCAATATGTTTTAATTTTTTCTTTGAAGCGCTTTATGGTTTTAAGTTTTTTCATTTGAATAGGTTTAGAAATCAAATTTCAACTCCATATGTATTTATAGGAAAATTTCAGCATCCTTTTTCAACAATAAAACATTATAATCTTGCAATCTGTGTAACCAAATGATTCCAATTTTGACTCCACTTTTGATTCACCTCATCTATAACACATACACAATAAGATTGTACAATTTAAATCTCTATACCTTAGTGACATTTAGATACCTGATTCTTGAATTATTTATTTTGGCAGGAAGTTGTGTTTTCGTCTCAGCAGGATGCGTTTTTCAAAGCAAACATGTATGAAAACTTTGGAGACTTGGGTGCCAACATTAAGAAGCTTGTGGACGAATTTCAACTGAAATCCAAAAGCAATCAAAATATCCAGTCACTTGGTCAGTCTGCCGCTGTCCTTTCTTTGGGTTGATACCTCTTATTATTTTGGGTTTTTGAATCTTGTATTTCAAAGGTCTAAATGCGCCATGGATTGAGGTGATGCAGAGGATATGGTTAAGTTTGTGGAGAATTATCCAGAGTATCGCAAGCAGCATGGGAATGTATCCAAACATGTGACAATGATGACTGAATTGAGTCGGATTGTGGATGAACGGCAGCTCATGGCTATATCACAAATTGAACAGGAGCTTGCTTGCAATGCGAATCAAGCAGTATCGTTTGAGGTTAGCCTTCCTTRGGTCGTTTTTGAGGGCTTGGTTTGAGTTACACGAGAGGTTTAGAACTTAGATTGTTTTTMGCATATTTGCCTCCAGTCATATTTACAAGCTGGAATCAGTTACTTTCTCTAAAGTTCATCCACATGAAGGYTCAATTCTAGTCTGGGTATGCGTGGCTTCTTAATGGCAAGTATATACCTTAGAGTTTATTTGCTGACCTTGAGTGTTGGAAATTGTTTCAGGCAGTGTCAAACCTTTTGAACAATGAGAAATCTGCTGACATTGATCGAGTGCGATTGGTCATGCTTTATGCCCTCCGGTTTGAGAGGGAGAGTCCACAGTCTGTGGAGCAGCTTATAAGTCGGCTTGCAGCAAAGACTAGCAAGCACAAAGCAGGGGTATGGAAGCAAGCCATGGTTCTTTGTTTGTTTSGATTCAGAAGACGTGTCTTACAAAATATGTGAAGGCGAAATATTGATCATATCTAGTTGTTTGTGCAGCTGGTGAAGACTCTTCTTAAACAAGCTGGGTTTGATAAGCGTACAGGCGATTTGTTTGGCAACAGAGACTTATTCATCAAGGCTCTAAACATGGCTCGTGGTCTTAAGGTTTGCCCATCTTGTGTTCAATGGAGCTGACGAGTGCTGATTAAAGTAGAGGAGTTAAACGGGCCACATTGTTTGACTGTTTGCTGGTGTATAACGGCGGGAGAGAATGTAGTGGCTTTCAGTTTTAACAGCCTGGTTGTGACGTCTGGACAACATCTGCCTGATCTAAATTGTCTATATGCAAACTGCGGTCTGACATGTCTTGTTGCAAAATTCATGGATGCCATTCGTCCAATCGTCTGGGTGAAAGAGGGATGGCTAATAGAATCTGGTCTTTGATAACAGGGTGTGGAGAATGTGTACACTCAACATCAACCCTTACTTGCTCAAACAATTGAGAGCATTGTGAGAGGACGGTTGCGGGATATCGATTACCCCTTYGTTGGCAACCATTTTCAGCAGGGSAGGTATGGGCTTTGCATTACCGTATCCAATAGATATATTGTTAAAGTTTSTATACTCACTGTGAACCATGTTTACGCAAGAATGTTCTTGGAATGTGCAGGCCACAAGACGTCGTGATTTTCATGGTGGGCGGCACAACCTATGAAGAGGCACGGACTGTGCATCTGGTAAATGCCAGTCAAACAGGAACTCGAATATTTCTGGGCGGAACCGTTGTACAAAACTCAATAAGGTTAGTCGCTTCTTGAACATGTGTACTACATGGACTAATTTGTTCTCCTGGTTACTTGCTGGATATTATAAGATTTGCTGATTTCTGCTGCAGTCTTGCACCTGTCATGTCTCATCCATAGATGTAAGGAGCCAATTGGGCATATTCGGGATAATTGTATGACGGCCTTACTCTAGTACAGTGTTTCGATGTCTTATGAACAAGCAGTCTGTTTAGAAGAAACGTATGCTGTAAGATCACACTAGGCTTTTGGTTTTCTTTTCCGTGAGGGTTTTAGCTATAACACTTCTGTGATCGTATGCCATCATCTTTTTAACTGTATGTGATTGCGTCCTTTTGCAGATCTAATGTATACTGTGTGTTTTCTGCAGCTTTTTGAATGACTTGGAAGAGATGCAGCGAGTGCAAAAAGTAGAACGAGGAAATTTTGCTGCCAGTATATAAGCCCACCCGAATTTTCTGCCAATCCTTYTCTTACTACATTTAGGTGCAATTCGAAATCACTCACATAAGTTTGTAGAGTTACTGCATTTAGGTACCAATGTAGACTATTATTTTTTAAATCTAGATTTGAATGCAGTGGTTACACGATCTGCTCTGTCTTTTGGGTGGATAGTTACAAATATATTCAGAATCTCTATATTTAGATTAGTTAAGTTGTTAGGTCCATATTATTGCCCTTCATCCAGCTCCACAGGTTGTTGTGAATTTTGAACATATGTCGGGTATTTTTTATGTTTTTGTTCACCTGCTACCGAACCATTGCAATAGTTGACCCCCGTGTGACCCGTTCTCATATAGCATAGCAGTTCACTGTGAAAGATGTTGTGGGCACTTGCACATCATTGTATTGATTTTGGAAGTCTCCTTTGCTTTGGGAGCGACAGCTGTTCGTTGTTGGGAATGCTCTAATGACTCGAATGACAATTTGATACCGGAAATGTTTGCATTTGCGAGATCATCAACATGTGTATGTCCAAAAATTATCTTTGAATAGATCTATTGGAAATATAAATTTTAGAACTGTTATATGTGAATTTACCAAATATAAGAGGTTGAGTTCTAATATAAATTGAAAGTGTGAAACTTGAATGTGAATGTACAGCTTGATACTACGGGAATGGACTCAATGGAGTAGATAATGCTCAAGAGTTGGGAAGCATAACTTTTGATTTGGGCACCCAATCAAGAAAAAAAATAACTTTTGATCTGGGCACCCAATCAAAAAAAAAATTTAGATTTTTAGGAAGGAGGTACATAGTTACACATTGTGTTCAAATTTCATGAACATCCAACCGAAAATGACTTCATAGGAACCTACCCAAGATTTCTTGCGTATGTTGAACGGACATTTGGTCCTTTAGGGGTTAATTGATTATTTGGTGTGAATGTTGACCATGATATTCAATTATAATATTTTTGTTCTATTTTCAACATATGCTTCACCTAAGGTGTTGGTTTGTGATCTTAAGAGCATTTCTACACAAAATTAATCTTTAATTGCTCCAATGTAGCTATATGATGAATAATTAAAAAGTGCTTTTCGGGAATGTTTTGTCAATATTAATTTTCCATCATTGAAAGGAATATTCAAATTTATAAGAGATCACCTTTCGTTATGACCAAATTTGATGAATTTGAAGTAAAAATATATACATAAAAATATGATTGAGCAAAAAATCAAGAAAAAATTCAGATGTTCAAGGAAAAATGTCTAAGGCTTTCATTTTGCTCTCATTTTACTTTTAAAAATGAAACCAAATCATTACTATTATATCACTTCATTTTTAGTACTCAAAAACATATTGCCCTATTTCTTTATATTTTAGCATGCACTTTTGGCTATAACAATTTATTCAATTAGTGTGTGTGATACCATTTTATTACATTCACAATTATTTTGAATTATACTTAGGTAAATTATTATGTATCCAAATTTTTTCAAATTTGATTTGTTAGAGGGTCACCAATTTTTTGGCCTCACAAATAGGATAAATGAAGGTACACTACATTGAATTGTCATATTAATGCATGTGACACTTATTTATCAAAGTTACTACATTTGTAAAATAATTGAAATATTAAGGTAGAACCACCCATTACCATAGATTGACTTATTTCCATTCAAGGCTAGAATGGTTTTTTTTCATCTTTTCAAGGTTGGGACTAAGAGTTCATGTGCTAGTACTGGATGGAACGAATTGGAATGCTGTTGCAAGAGTGTTG
This sequence comes from Pleurozium schreberi, assembly GCA_006891605.1. Taxonomy (NCBI): domain Eukaryota; kingdom Viridiplantae; phylum Streptophyta; class Bryopsida; order Hypnales; family Hylocomiaceae; genus Pleurozium; species Pleurozium schreberi. The sequence goes on along the minus strand of VACF01000422.1, from coordinate 56,853 downwards.
AAGGTCCTTGCACTCTTACGGTAAAAGGGAGATAACTTCCTTTTTTATTGGAGGCTTTACACTTAACCCTCTCCACTTGCTGCCTTGGGAGGAGAATAAATGGGTTTTCCCGGTGCACTGTCACATGTGTTCACAATTTGGTATGTGGAAGTTGTCCAGTCAGAACATTCCGATACATGGAATGTCTAATTATGGAGTGTCCTTTGCGATAACTGGTGTTTTGGCTGATGACTGTGCTTTCCTCCATGTTGAAGCTCGCTAAAATTTTGATGGTGACCAGACCATTTTCATGAAAATTTTGTGGTACAAAATTGTAGCAGATTTGACAATCATTGCCAGACATCTGTCACTGGTCTGATACTGTCAGAGGGCTAGTCATTAGACATATGGTTTGGATTAGACACTGATTTCACTTGGAACAGTATATGTAAGGTAAGATAGCCCATTGTGGTCAGAATTTGGAGTTTGGCCTAAAGGTACTGTTGGAATTTTTCAATTTTTTCCCCACTTAAAAGACAAGTGTGAGAAACAGCAAGTGCAATTGAAATTATGTTTTTTCCATAAAATATGAATTTGCTAGGAATTTTTAAAGTGTTCAGCTTTCCATGGCCCAAATAGGGTCTGTAGACCACCCTATAGCCAACAAAATCTGAATCCATGATGGTCATCTCACTACCTAATGCAATCACAATATTTTCTAACATGAAATGCCTAAAAAATCAATCCTTGTAATGAATTTCATACTGAAAAGTTGGAAGTGCCTTATGTGGTCACTAATCACTTCATCACTATCATGTAAGACATTGATTGTGGCCGAGATCTCACAAAACTAAAAAAAACCCACTGTGGGGCCACTTCATAGATGACCACTATGGAAGAAATAACCGCAATGGGCTGTCTTACCTTATGGAACCCTAAATAAAACTGTAGTTTCTGTGTATTAACCCCTAAAGTCCCAAGGCCTTTTTTCTCTCAAAATCCATTCAAAACTACCATTTCTATTGCAAGGTGCAAAGCATTCAAAATTTTCAATTTTTTTGCATATCTAAGTGTACGATCTTGCACTAGACTAGTACATAAATGTGTATGAAAAGTTTTACGAACTTTGACTACATAGATTGTAAGATATCTGCGTTTAAAGTTAAAAAAACAAGTTTTTTTTATACATTCTATGAGTAGATTTTTTGGCTTTGGAGCTTCCTAATCAAAATTTTTTGCTCTACTAAGCTTAAAATTATAATTTTATGTGTTGAAGATTCAAGTTGAGGATTAGGGGGAAAAAATTCTAGAAAAACACACTTGATATTCAATCATTAAAAAATTTATAAGTAGAAGTAGGTCCAAGATTTGAAAAAAAACTAAATGGTTAATAGCTCGAAGATGGGATTAAAACATAGTAATCCCAACAGTGAGATTGTTTTGGCAAGTAAACTTACTCTGTCCAACCATTTTTTTCAAAAAATTGTGAAAATTGCATTTATAAATGAATCCTACAAGTTATTTTTTCAAGAGGATGCTTAGATTGCTTGAAAAACAAGATTGTCCGTAACTTTCTCATTATTTGGCCAAATAGAATGAATCAAAGCTTAAGATGTACACAAAAATATAATCTTTGAAAAAAAAAATGAAAAAAAAAAAATCACATTTTTGTGATTTTTTTTCTTCTGCCCAACAAATTGAAATTTATGCATAGTATGGAATAACTTTTGCCCCTGGGCGCTAATTGAGACAAAAATTATATTTTCAGAAAGCTAATGTGGTTTTCCATTATCAAAATAGTTTTGTAAATTTATAATACAAGGTCTTTATCAAAGATCTTAAAACTGGCTATAAATTGCCCTAGAATTCTACCAAAACAAATGGGGAGCTAAATGTCCATATTAAAAAAAAAAGTTGGAAATGAAGATTTGAGCCAAAGTTCACACCAAAGGTTCTATTTCTTGGAAAAAGTTTGATTTCATCCCCTCTTGGGATCGCATTGATCACCTAGGGTTTTTGAAGCTAGTTGTGTTGGCGCTCCCTCAACCGTCTAGATTTACTTTGACGGCGACATTCACACTATCAAAATTGCAATGAGTTTGGGTCGCACTCTTCTCCTTCCTCATCTTCTATAGTAGGTTTGTTTCACCTAATGTACCTGAGCATTCGCAAGCAGGCATTAATGCAATCTTCAATTCTCGTTGCCACCATCCGATTGTTGTTGCCTTGAATCATTTCCTCTAATCTTTGATTTTTTGGAGTTGAAAGCTTGGATTGTTGGTGCGTTCATTCCATTCATCCGTTCAAGCGTTCACTCGTTCAGTGCGTTCACTACGTTGCCAAACGCTAATGCGATCTTTAATGCAGACATTTATTCTCTTTTTAAAATGGCATATTCTTTTGATATGATTTTCGGCTACAATGCGCTACTTCCAAACTGTGGTGAAAATCTTGAAGGCATTCTTGGTTTGGTAACTTTGGTTGTTGCCTTTGCATTTACTCCAATTGGGAAATGGAGTTTGTGGATCCCRCGACTCTRGAACCAAACTCCGCAAAGGCGGCGCAAGACGGCGGGACCGTGGGAGTATTTGTCGTTGCCGCATGATTCAATTCCTCCTTGCCAATGTGCTTGCACCACTCCTGTGTCAATCATGCTTGCTTGCTCTGGAGTTTAGACTTGTGTGCTTTGGACTTGCTTGCCTTTAATTGCTTCTCTAGTTCAAGTGTCGGCGTTGTTTGGTTTCACTTGTTTTGTGGTACTCTTTGCTTTCTGTGTTTGTTGTGCACTTGTGTTGCTTTCTTTGTTTGTTGTGCACTTGTGTTGTTGTGCAAGTCTCGTGGCGCCTCAACTTAAGTTGCCTAATAACTTCAAGGTCCGTTGTTTTGGGTCTAGCCAAAATATTAACGGCATTGGTAAGTATCTTGCACCATATCCTTGTGATGTGTAGTTAATGGAGATTGATAGCCGCGACGTCACGCATGTCTCCGAGACTCGCTTGTTGCAGTCCCTTTTAAGCCAATTATCCACAATCTGCCTTCTAAAGACACCGTAGCATCTCCAATGGTTGCTAATGCTACTCCTTAGAGCAATGGCAAGTTTTGCAAGACGGGGAAAATGAAGGAACTAAAAGGGGGTCTGTTGCCACTGTACGGAAGAGGAGGAAGCCCTACGCGCCCACACTAACGCGGAAATGGCAAGAAAAGTGGGCGTGCAAATTTGCCTGGGTAGAGGGCAAGTTTGATGGAAACGATTTACTTAATGGTGTCATCTGCCAAAGATACACAACTAACACCGGCAAAAGAAAGGTGATGGTTCCCAAGCTCGACAATCTAGACAAACATGAAGGGAAGCGTACTTGCCGAGAAGATGGTGTGCCGCTGTTGCATTTGAAGAAAGTCGCACATTCTTCAAACTTAACTACAAACACGTCAAATATTGCAAAGCCAACCGAAAGCCAGATGCACTGTGGCTGATCAACTGACAACTGGTATGGAAGGAAAGTTTAAGAAGAAGGGAGTTCAATTCTCTTTCCTATTCCAAATTTTTACTCACGACCGTCCTATGTGCGATTATGAGAGGGAATAATACATGCTTAGGCATTTGAAATTGAAGAACTTGCCTAGAAAGCATTGGTCAGAATCAATTGGTTGGGAGATGAGCAAGCACTTGCACGGGATCGTTCTAATAGTGTTGAAGGATGTTGTGCAGTCAGCAAGATTTATCTCAAGTAGTGCCGATGAGGTCACCACGGTTGATAATACATGCTAGATCAGTATTCATGTGTACGCCATGGACAACTGGGAACGAGTGCTGCTTTTGTTACACTTGTCTTGCGTGTCCGCAAGGAGGACCGTGGACCACCTTACTAATTTCATTATGCATGGTTTGATTGATGAAGGAGGTCTCACTCACGATGAGATCGTGGCTGAGCTGATTTGTTTCAGTGCTGACAGTGTTAGTACGTTTTAGGATCCGAAGACGGGTGCTACCACCCAAATCCGGGACAAGTGGGCTCCCTTTTTGCTAGGAGCCAGTTGCATGAGTCACAAGGTGAATCTAGTCGTACGAACTTTGTCCAAGTATCCCATAGTGTCAAGGCTCAAGGGCCTTTTCCAATTGGTGTACTCGTACTTCTGTCAAAGTAATAGAAGACATGCTGAGATGCAAAAACTAGCAAATTTCTTGGAAACTAAGGGAAATAAAATGTTGCAGAACATTGAGATGTAGTGGATCTCCATGAGGAGTCCTACAAAACGAATCTTGGTTGAATACACCACTCTTGTAGTGAAAATGGAGGTTGATATGACCTCTAGGCCGGGGCATAAATTTGTTGTTGGGGCTTCCGATAGTTTTGACTAGCTCTCTGACATAGAAGTGTTTTGTCATTGGCCTATTTTATACCACTGCTAAATGCAATGCATAGCTTGACAAAGTTTAATTTCTCAAGTGTGTGACATCTTCGTCTGTGACTTCTTGCATGCTGTGAAAGTCTGTCAACAGGAGTTGGCTTGGTTGTTCATTGATGGAACTACTGCTTTCAACAAGCAGGACTTCTCCCAATACAACGACTTGGTGTTTTTGCAATGCGCAGATGTGCCGCTGTAGTGGAAGGATGTCCCTGGAGACTCTGGCATTTCTCACTTGTTTTTTGACTTGCGTGGAGTAACAATCTACAAACGCTGCCATGACAAGCAGACCAGTGAGCAAATTTTTTTCTCCCGGCAAGACTACAATTATGTGCAAGATACCATCGAACATCAATTTGTAGGCGTAAACTTTTTTTGGTTTCAAAGTTTTTTCCTTTTTCATTCAATTTGTGTTGGTTCCGTTTCTAGGTTTTGTTGTGTAGGGTGATTGCAAGAAACACTGTGCGGTTTTCGTAGTGTGTTGCATAGTACTCATGATTTTTTTGACAGTATTGTATAATTAGAAAAACAATATTAAGAAAATGTGAAAAATATATTTAATGTATACACCTTTATGAAGAAGGTATCCTAGGAAGGAAAAGCGTAGAAAAATTCTGTAAGCAGGAGAACTAAAAAAGTGCAAAATTTCATGAAAATAGGTACTTTGACGTTTAAATTTGTTTTAAATAGGAAAAAAAAATTTCAAAGAAACTAAAAATTGAAAATTTGGGAGAACTTGATGATAAAGAGATTTCACCCAAAGAATGATCTTGAAACCATCTTGAATATTCAGAAGTGCGTGCGCAAGAGAGCCTTGTTAGCACGCATGTAGAGGAAATAAAATAATGTTTTTTAAAATTCCCTATGGTGGATGCATGCGTGCCTAATGTGGAAATGGACCACAAAAATTTCAGCTTTAGATCATTAATTTTGGGTACTCCGCAGTACTAAACCCTCCTAAATTGCAAAGTGTGACGCAAAATAGTACTAGTCTTTCATGCAATCACCTTGTGTTCTAGTTTTAGCCTCTCTAGTACTTAGTTCATGTATTTTTGTCTTGTTTCTTGAGTGTTAGACTTTCTAACATTTGCCTTGCTGCTTGCAATTATTGCACAAGCATTGTCTGTTGAGTTGGATCAACGTTTTCCTCATCAGAAAATCCTTGATGCTTTCGGATAATCTATCCACAATATTGGCGTCAAAAAGGGATTGAGGCAAGCTTTGCACACCACGTGGCTGTTCTAAAAGATTTTTGCAGTCACACCAAAAGCGTGAACAAGGGCAAATTGCATGAGGGGGAGAAGTCCTATACCACCCTATAATGCTTTCAGCTTCTAATTTGGATTTGCAGCTGTGTCTCTTTAAAATAACCATGTAGGACAACTGCAAGTCATCTTGTGGCCATCCCTTGGACGTAAACCCTGTGATCAAGCTGTGGCAAAAACTTGCACAGTTATGACACTTTGTATTCCCTTATTCCTGAATACTTTAAACTAGCTGAAATAGGTTGCTGTTTGGTTTTCCGGTCAACTGAGGATGAGAGCTGCTTTTCAAATTAAAGTTTTTGAAATCATGTCATAGAAATAGGTTGGGGAAGCACTTGCCTCTTGTTGTGCGCTTGTTTGGCTAGAAGTTTTTTTCCCTTGAGAATTTTCTTTACAGGAAAGCTATAAATGCATGGAAAATTGTTGCCAGAGTCGTCTAACAAGGGGATTTTTGATTTAGTTGCATTACAATTGTAGTATCCTTTTCTTCACTTTTCTTGCCATTTAATTTTTCTTCTTTAGTTTCATAAGGTTTGGCTGGTTCAACTACTCATATTTCCTTGATGTTCGACTTGTTCTTCACGGATTGAGATTTTTTTGATGGGATTCGAGTGGTGGAGCATGCTACATGGGATCCAAGAGGGAGCAATTGCGGGAGGTGGAGGTTCTTGCACGAGATTATGGTCAAATGGCCAAGTGGAGAATGGGATCCAGGAGGGCGGGACTGCAAAAGGTGGAGGTTCCTGTACAAGATCATGGTCAAACGGCCAACTGCAGATTTGAAACTTTTGAGAGTTGGCCCTTGCAACTTTGGTGCCGACACTTGCCTAAGTGCCTTTTGAGGGGATATACTAACTTTCAAAACTAACATGGCTTGTTTGTTTTGTGTGTAGAATACTAACACTGCGTTTTGGGCAGTCTTGCATTTTGTAAAAAAGGTTCAACTCCCTTGTTAGTGACAAAGTTTGCCAATCAAGCACTGTCATTCCTGGAAAAAAAAATATGCACAAAATTTTGAGATGGACACACTCCACAACACCTATACAAAAATTGTCAATTTTGGACAATTCTTTTGTACACTTAGCAATTGCAACAACTGTACAAAACTAGTAGTAGCAAGAAATATACTACTAATTTGGTTTTCTAATCGCAAGTTGAGCACTAGGCCAAAAAAATATGCAGTGAAATTGCCACTTTTATTTTAAGAATTTAGGTCATTGTTTTTGTTGAAAATAAATAAGGTGGCGGAAATAGCTCCTCTATTCCACGATTATAGGATTTATAGCGTTCCTGCTAATTGTTCTAAAACTATCCTGGGATTGTTGATCCTTATTGTTGTATGACTTTGACTTGTTTGTCTTGAAGAACATCATGTGTCTTGAAGTGACTAAGTCTCTAAATTATATGTCCTTGTCTCAATTTGAGTTGATGCCAACATTGACATTATTAGTATGACAACTTTGCAATAGTTATTGGTTTGTTGTTTGCATTAATGTTTATAAGCACTTGGAGACAAGATGATCAAATCAAAGTTGTCATACTATTGCAAAGTTGTGTCCATGACAAGAACTAAAAAACAAGAAATACAATAGTACACAAAAATAGCTCTTATAAAMTTACATTGCATTAGATTCATAGTTGGACAATATTCAAGATAAGGCAACACTAAAGGATTGTTCCAAAACTAATATTGGCATGATTGAAGAGTCTCATGTCTTGCCTCCTCTTTACAATTTTATACTAGGGATTGAAGTCCTCGGGAGAGCTTCTGGAACTATGTAGAAGCTTCTAAAGAATCATGAAAAAGCTTTATAAGATACTAGAGTACTATCAAGGTATRTAGAAGGTTTGTAAATGTTTGAGRAGAGAAAGAAATTCCATAAAGAGCAAAAATGACCCTTRCTTCACATTTGCAAGAAATTAAGGATAAGACAAGCAATATCTGYAGCATAGGCTATCCWTTGTTCTCTTGACAAAGASTTGATAYGGCCACTTAGCCATCAATTATAACCTTATYTTTCTTCCACATGATAAAATTTAAGATATTGTTCATTGTTGAAACCTTCAAAACATCTTTAGAAAATTTAGTCCATCGAGTTCAAGACTTTCAACGTGAAATTAATAAGAAATAACTAAGGCTCTAGTATTGGGTTGAAGATTATTGTGACATGATTGATCAACACAAGGGTGTTTACATTGTGCAAAAGATATGCCTACATCTTGAAATTGTAGTGGTCAAAAATATGAAGGTTGCAAGGGTTAATTTTGTAGTTTTGACATAGAAAGCTCAAGCTTAGGTTTGAGATTGTGCTTGGGATCTAAAGAATATCTAAAACCCCTTGAGTTAGATATATTAAGGTTTAAACAAGTAACCTATAAAAAACTAAATAAGTACATTAAAAACAAAGGTCTTGTATTTGAAAATCAAAGTTATATTGTCTTGTTCTTTGTTAGCCCTCTCTGCTTAGTATACAACTTTAAGTGTCAATGTAGAGGCTTTAGCAAGAAGTTGTTGCTTGAACAAGTTGAGGTTTATTGGAGTGAAGTTGATGAAAGTCTTGCACCATTTAGCCACATTGATTGTTGGTTTCATGATAGTTAATTGATGTTGTAACCACACCTCACCAATGTATAAGATATTCCATTTTTTTCATCTTTGTTGCAAATCAAGCATTTTTTGTCCTAGTATTCTTTGTGGTTATAGATTTAGATRCAAGACAATGGTGATTTTTTTCTTTTTTGGTATACTTGATTCCTTGTAAGGTTTAAAAGTCAAGCATGTAATAATAAATRTATCTTSATAGGTGCTTGTACTCCAWTTGATAAGAAATTAAATTGACTTGGTTGCYGTTGAATATAAAATGGCTCCAACTTGATAGTCCATCTTGTCACATAGTTAGATAGTCTTGATGCTCCACTAAAAATGCCATACTTTGTCACCAACWTAAAATGAAYATGATTCCTTTCTGAATGTGTSTGTAGATTCTTTATAACAATTTTGAGCAATTTTTAAGYGAAGTCTCATTGTTGCCTAGAGCAGTGACARACTTTGTATTGTAAAATTGTTGGTTGTAAGGTTATTGATCTTTRATAGACTTAAAAGAGCAAACTTTGGATGGTRACCATAATTGGTATARAATGGCATTTGTTGAGTCAATGCATGAATRATGTTTTTATATGCAAAYTCAGTTAGTGGCAATACAAGGTCCAATCATCTTGTTCATAGTTGATGTTGCAATGCAAATATTTGATTGATGTTTTTTGTTTGACTATCAATTTGTGGATGAAAAGTAGAAGAAAAATTTGATGTCTACCTTTAAAATTTCAAAGAGGGATCTCCAAAAGAAATTCCAAAATTTTGATATAAATTGTAATCTTAAAATTTAAGCTATGAGAATTGGGGATCCAACATGATGTTGTCCAATAATTCATGGTATCAATAAATGCTATTCCAAAATAACCTTGTTTTTATCTCCTAGTAACTGTCTTTTTGTAGAGAATAAAATGCTTCATTTTTGTCAATCAATCAACAATCAAAAATATGGTATCAAAAGATCTTGATGAAGGCAAGTTAATAATGAAATCCACATAAATAGTTGAGTAGTAGACCACAACTGGTTTGGTATAGGTAGTAGGAGCAAAATCCATATGGATAGTGTTAAGGATTCTTTAATTTAGAACATGTGTTGCAAAAGAGCACAAARTGCTTGACATCCTTCCACATTTAAATCCACCAAAGATCTCAAAAAATAAGTTCTAATGTTTTRTTGAATCCAAAAWGTCCAGCAATTGGAAAATCATRAYGGGCTTGAAGAACTCAAAGGTWTATAGGACCATCTARATATACATGCATATTTRGGATGACCTYCTCRAATATACATGTAGGAGGCCATCTACAAATTTGAATTTGTTTGATCTCTATTAGAATGTTCYTTGATATCAAGAACTAAAAGGTCCATAGTTGATGTTACATGGATTTGGTCAAGATATGATGAGTCAATTGGCAYTGCGCCATTGCCATAGTTGCTATAGTTTGGAGTCACAAATGCTTGGTCATAAGAAGATTTCTTTGTTGTTGATCATATGCTACTTCTTATTCTTTTGACACAAGATTTGATCTCCAAGACATGGTATCTAATAAKATTTTTTGTTTTTTTGATGACGAAGTCAAAGAGAGATAATGACATGTTCCAACAAACTTTGCAACAATTTCGAACATGAGAAAACACAAAAATATTCAAAATTCTTATACTATTTGTGTATACAATCATCTAATGTGAAGTGTCTTCAAGGAAGTTGTGCCATTCTAGAAGCCAATCTACAATTGCAAGGAGTTTTTTTATCGTGGATCTTGTAATTGATTGATGGAATTGAGAATTTCCTTGAATACAATGCAATTGGATGGAGTTATTATTCTTTCTTCATTTGTGATAGGATCTTTTTTTATGCAAGTCTAAAGCATCAATCTCCAAATAAAAATATTTTTGGAAGATCTGGATATATCAAAATATAGAGCTATTTTAAAAGCAAACTTTAGATTTTGAAAATATTTCTCTGTTTCAGGTCCTCATTCTAGCTTATCTATACATGTTAGTCAAGTAAGTGGAGTAGCTACTTRGAAATACTTCTTGATGAAGATTTGAAAAAATTGGCACATCTAAGGATTCATTGTTCATCACACACCATTCAAGGAATTGATTGCTTTATGATAGCTTGAATTTTTTGGGATCTATAAAACAAGCCTTTGTTGGAAATGATGTATATATTTTCAAAACTCCACTTATAGGAGTTTTATCTAGTATTTTGTAGCTTTTATAGAACAAATTTTTGCATGTTCTTCAAGATTCTTCTCTACTATTTTTGGAATAAATCAAGATGTTGTCCAAATAACACATGACAAATTTATCTAAGAACTTGCAAAAGACATCATTCATCAAGTGTTGAAAGAAAGTTAGCGCATTTGTGAGTTCAAATGGCATGACTTTGTATTTGAAAAGTTCATACCTTATTTGACATGMAATCTTCCATTCATCCCTTTCATTTATATTTTCATAATTGTATAACAAATTATATGTTTTGTGGAGAACAATTCTTGGTATAGATCTTGGCTTGTCCAAATTAGTTAAAAAGTCCAAATACCAATGGTAAGTTGGTAATAAGCCGCGTACTTCACTATACCATATAATCCATATATATATATATATATATATATATATATATATATATATATATGCAATGAAACTTTTTATTTAGGGATTTTTTAGATATTATCTAGCAATTGATATGTTCCTATTTTTCTACTACTTTTTGCCCATTTTCCTACACCCTATGATAGTTAAAACTAAAATTTGAGACATTTAAACATATCCCTATTGTAATTAAAATATACATACGTGGTCTTAGGTTTGGTTAATACAACACGTACATTTAAACTATTGTTGAATATTGTACCTACACAAAGAATTCATGTATAGACGTTATGTATCAAAAAATTCATACTAATGAATCATACATGTACAATAGGAGAGAAAACCACAAAAATTGAAGACTCCGCAAGTGGTATTATATTGGTAAAGCCCAATTTATGCAATGCGTCATTGAAAATTGCCCTCCACAAATCTAATTTGGAGAAAAAAAATAGATAAAAATCCAAAATGAAATGTTTTTCATTAATTATTTAATTTGTTTATTTGTAGATGGAAAATGGAAGCTTTTCATCCTACTCTTCTTCTCCTTTCAAACTACTCCTTGGATAGATTTACAAATTGTGCATTATGGATCATTACTATGCATTGTATAGTACATGTAATGCAATATGATTAAAAAAAAATGATGCTATAATAGCTTGATTATTTTTTAAATCATTAGCTCCTCCAACATTTAAAGTGTACCCTATATTAGATCTCATGGTGTTTTTATAGTAACCACTAGTGAAGTACCCGAAGGCAACGGGTAGCGATTTTTTACCATCAACAAATCAACCTATTTAATCTTCAAAAACCAATATGCATTTTGTTAGGATGTGTCTTTTTCATGACAAAGAGGATTGACACTCTTGCAATCTTGCAAAGGACTTGCATGCCAAATCAATTTTTTGGCAAAGTTTTCTTCAATATAATTCTTCAATGTAGAAGGTTTGTTATGTGACAGATTGTAAATTGAACCAAACGGTGGTTACGCCCCATCTTAAAGATTAATGGCACAATCATGTGGACAATGTTCTAGTATAATGTTGGCATTTTTCTATTCAAATACGTCTTGATTGTTTTAGAATTTATATTAAAATGGTGCCTTCTTTGCTTGTTGGAGGTGCGTAAATAGCAAAAGAAGTACATATGTTTTAGCAAATTTATGAAGACTTTAGCTCCAAAAAATAAAATCTTGATGGTTAGAGCCTTAGAGGCTTTTTGCTAGGCTCTATTGCAAGAGATTCTATTAAAAATGATTCTATTAAAAATGATTCTATTAAAAATGATTCTATTAAAAATGATTCTATTAAAAATGATTCTATTAAAAATGATTCTATTATGGGTCATTGCAAGAAAGGCCTGTACTATTCTCCGTTACAAATAGAGTTGCTTACTTGTAATTATCTTCAATAACTTTTGAAGCATAAATCCTCTAAACTTGAAAAATTTATTGGAGATGCCTAGCTTGATGATAATCATATATTTTATTTTTCAAAAAATTTAAAAAATAAATTTGTATTTACAAATCATTTTTGCTAATTTGTCACACTTTGAGGTTTAGAGGTTTTCACTACGTTGTGAGTCACTAAATTTAATGATTTGGAGCTGAAATTTTCATGGTCTATTAACATAGTAGAGAAGCATAGACCTACCAAAGGGAATCTAGAGCTTGTATGAATATAATACAAATTTTTGAAAACAACTATGTAGATGCACCTACTGTGGACGCTAGACTAATACCAAAGTGGGCATGAAAACACCCAAAAGCAACACACTCTAAGATTGGATCTCAAACAAGTGATTGGCCACTTTTTGGTAGAGTGACAACTTCTTGGAACCCCACCTGTCTACTTTGGATCCACTTGTGCTTGGATTGGGTCCAATTGCACTTGGATTTAAGTTTTTTTCTAGCTGTCGCAAAACAACTCCTGTTAGTTTAAGGTGTACCTACCTTAATCCATTCTCACATTGGCATCTCTTTTCTTAAGTAGTAAAGAGTAGAAATTGAGTTGCATCAATTTTCATATCTTCTACTCTTGTAGTTCATCACTTAACATTTGTTAGTAGAATTAGTTGAGTGTGCAAGAGAGACATGGTGGTTAGGAGTGTTTCAAGTTTGTTGGTCTTGTTGTTGAAATAATTGATTTTTGCACTTCATTGCTTCTCTTGTTGCCTCATTCAATGTTTGAGGGTTAGGCAATAATATTAATAATAGGTCCTTCACGTCATCTTGTAAAACCCATTGAAATTGACTTGCAATTGTTTCTTTGTCCCAATTGATATTGCAAGCCAATCTTTGGAATTTTGACACATATATAGATGCAAAAGTGCAAAATRCAAGCCTTGATGTAAATAATAGATCTTGGTTGTTGACCAACAGACCTTGTTGTGTTTTTCAAAAGCCTTTGCAAATGCTATTAAGAGCAATTCAAAATTCTTCAAGATTGGTGATCTCTWTTCAAATAAAAGAGCAAAACAAAAGAAGAGTTTGCCTCATAAGCAAAGTTCCAACTAGGTCCACTTGCAATTCATTTGTTGAATAGTGTAGAGGTTGAAGAAATTTATTAAGATGGATTTAATTGACAAATCTTCAAAACTTTAACCATGCACCATTGAACTTTTTCCAAGACTTTTTCAAAAGATTAACAGTTGATTCTTTGAACTTTAAAGCATCCAAATGATGAGCCAATGGATTATCTCCTTAAATTGGGAGCATTATTAAGTCTCTAGATGGAAAACTTTGATGGATGGTACATGGCATAGATTGAGAAGTTCATGCCTTATAATTATTGTTAAGTCTTGTAACAAATTCTTTGATCTAGCTGGTCCTCATTGGCTTTTAGAATGGTGTTCAATTTTGATTTGGGCAAATCAACCATACTAGTATTTATCTCTCTTGGCATCTTAAATTTACTTGGAAGAAAAATAAAAAATAATTTAAAAGTGTGTAATCTGCAATATTTAAAATGCTAAAAAAAAATTAAAAAAAAAGAGGAGTAATACACCCTCAATCAAGAAAAGATTTTTAATATGAAACAACACTAATTTAGAAGAGTATAATCAACAACTTCTAAAATGCTTTAGTGACTTTGAAAAAGCGGAAAACCCAACCTCAGTAAAAAAAGACCAAGCTTTAATGTTTGTTTTGCTAAACTATAATGGACACAAAAATTAGAGAATAAGCAGTAAAATAGTATAAAAAAATAGTTCTTCCATAAGTATATTGCACTAAAGTTGATAGCTTGACAATCAAGATACAAGGTAAGGAAACTCTAAATAATTTCTCCAAAACTAGTGTTGACAAGACTAAAGAGTCTTTTGTCTTGCCTCCTATTTATACTAGGGTTTGAAGTCCTTGGAAGAACTTCTAGAACTCTATAGAAGCTTTCAAAAAACTATAGAAGGTTCTATAAGAAACTAAAATACTTTCGGGGTACCTACAAGGTTTTAAAATGTCTTTGATAGTAATCACACTCCATGTTGATTGGTATCTTTTCTTTAGTAATCAAAAGCAGACCATGTGAATTTTACATTTACAAACTCTAAGAGTTTTCCCATAACCCCATCTTCTCTTTTTACCAAATAAGCATCACACCTCTCTTTTGGACCAAAATTAATTCYTTTATGCGGCCCTAAATCCAGACAAGAAAACAAAACCAGGGGATTCTAACCTTGCATATCATTGGGACTCACTCAAAACTTGTCAATGCAATGCTTACAAGATCAACAAYTAGTTTTCCCTCACTAAACAATTGTTCAATCAATATCACACGACAACAACATACCTACCACACTATCAAGCTTTGATCCCTTTTGAAACACCCATGTTTGATGATGAATTAGTTATTTGTTGCTTTCTACGATAGTAAGATCAATGCTTCTTTGCTCCAACTACATTGTTGTTACACTTTGTTTTACATCTCTAATGCTTACTTATAATTGTAGGCTTGCTATATGCTTTACAAGATTCAGTCTGACAAGATTCCATCCTTCCTATGGCACATCCTTGATCATAAATCTTGTTCAATTGCTTCTATGACTAAACAACACATTGTGCACAAGCCTCAACTCATTCCAAATTGAACCACTCAATCTTACACACAAATCACACAATACTTTTGCATTTGTTTAAGAACTAATAATGGAAATGACAAACCTTGTTTGTTCTTCTTTTGTTGCAACTCCAAACTCAATTACTATTTCTTTACCACCCTCACTAACTGAATCCATGCATTCGAGAACTTCTCCATGCACCAAAATCATTTGTCCTTGTAGAAGAGACAATCATTGTTCTTCTCTAGTATTGTTCCTGAGAACTTGTAAGTATCTTTAGCTATTACTACTTCATTGGCGCTTTTGGTTGACCTATGTGCTGTGGAGGAGCAAGTCCAATGTTGCTCTTATCTTAATAATTCAATTATGACCCATTTCCAAGGCCTAGAGGTTCTGCAACCATGTCTATGAGGTTCAATTTTAATTCCTTCTTGCAATTTAAGCACATAATAAGTACTCCAAAAACACTGAAGAACTAGTATTTTGAAGCAAAAGATGTAATTTTTTACCTTGATTACACCCATTGATGTAATGTGATGTTTTCTAAGTAATGAAAGGTGAGGAAAAACTCCTATAGAAACTAAAAAAAATTTGACAAATACAAATAGTCAAGTAAATCTTTCTTGAAGAATGTCTACATGCTAGAGTAAAGCTACAAGGCAAATGTCCCTCACTCCATCATATGGAAGGGTGAACTTAGAAAAGATGACTCTCTCAACCCCCACGTGAAAGTCATACTGTCATAGGTACCAAGGTCTCAACTTAGGGGTCAAAAAACACCGCCAAGACCTTCTAGAGCCCAAATCTTCTCACATACGCCCTCAAGCTCTACATTGTTAGGTTTGAAGTAACTCTCCACACTTCGCTTCTTTCACTACATAGTGGATCCAAAGTTTTTGAGGGGTATTTGATATAATTTTGATTAATCTCAATMATGATCTTCAAATCAATAAATGGTTTATGCATTGATGTATGTAGCACTTGTTTGTTTGTTTGTTTGTAAATTATTTAGAAACTATAGGATTTACTTGAAGCTTGGGTTCTTTACATCCATCTTTGGCAAGATGACATCCAAGCCATGAAATTTTGAACCACTACAATTAAAGCCAAGAATATCCTATGAATTCCATTGAAAACTTATAGGACTAAAATGGGGTGTCCTAAAATTATTGTTGCTCTTTGAATTGCACTTACACAACACCTAGTATTGTATCTTAAGTGAGGGCGACAGTGAGGGCATTTTGGTATAATAAAATGATTATGGTTGGGGTGACCAATAGGGTATAATTAAGTGATTAATAGAATTGCTACTCTTTGGTTTACAAGTTCTTTTTTGTAATCATGTCATTGAAAGTAAACAATTTTTTGGCCAAATCTAAAATGTTGATTTCAATAACGTCTAAGTGAAAACCTTGGAAAAAATAATCAACATTATGAAACTATAAGGATTGAGTTTCATGTGTTTTTGTATCATTCTTTGAGTCTCTTAAGATTCATTCAAAGATCATYGAAAAATGATCCCCTTGCAATTTTAGGTACATTTATTATATCATTTTTGAGTTTTGTGAAGATTATTCCAAGATCAGTGATGAGTGATGTTTTCCCCTCCACTTCTAGGTGTTTTCATATCATTTTGAGTCTCTCAAGATTCATATAAAGAACTTTTAATGGCTAATATTTTTTCCCTTTGTATCTAGGTATTTGGATATTTTTTTTTAGTCTATCAAGATTCTCTATTTTCGTCCCCTTGGACATTAATGATTGATGTTTGTCTTCTTCCATGTTAAGTGCCTTTATATCTTTCTTGAATCTTTAAAGATTCACTCAAAGATTATTGGTGATTGTTTTTGTTCCCTCCCTTGATATTGAAGACTGATGGCTTTAGTCCTCTACATTTGGGTACTTCCATATTTTTTTGAATCTATGAAGATCTACTCAAAGATTGTTGGCCCTTTTGTCCCCCTATCCACAAGAAAGAAAAAGCCCCTATCAAATGGAAACTTTGAAAATTCATAACTAATCCTTCAAAGTTTTAAAAAGCAAATTACAATATTATAAAACATCATGAAACCTTACAAGTTCTTACATATCTTCAAATCATTACTAATTCTCTCAAGATTCAATCAATTAAGGATCACTGTTGGTAGGTTGTCTTCACCCCCCTACAAGAATACAAGCAAAACTATTATGTATTAATATTATTATTGAGTCTTCGAAGATTTATTATTGGTGAGTCATTTTCACCACTTGCAGGGACACCGACAAAACTCTAACATGCCTAAATACCATTATTGAGTCTCCCAAGATTCATTCAAAGATCACTATCACTGAGTCATTTTCACCCCTAGCGCCTACTGTCCACCGTCGAGAAATACTAACATACACCAACCAGCCAAATTCTAACGTGCCTACATACCATTATTGAGTCTCACAAGATTCATTCAAGGATCACTACCACTGAGTCATTTTTGCCCCAACGCCTACTGTCCACCGTCCATGATCACTATCGGTGAGTCATTTTCGCCCCAACCCGACAAAACTCTAACGTGCCTACATACCATTATTGAGTCTCCCAAGATTCATTCAAGGATCACTACCACTGAGTCATTTTTGCCCTAGCACCTATTGTCCACCGTCCGTGATCACTATCGGTGAGTCATTTTCACCCCAGTGCCTACTGTCCACCGTCCAAAAATACTGACATACACCAAGGAGATGATGACTTTAGAAATTCATAACTAATTCTTCAAAGATCCCAAAATTATGAAACAACTTAGATTAGATGCATCTTTCTCTTAATTTTGMAGTAAAATTGACTAACAAGATCCAATCCCCCAAAGACGGATAATTAGAAGAAAGCTTTATATACACCCCACCCCCTCATTTTCCCTCTACCGAGGTCCTCTCCTCCTTGTCCCCTCCGCTTGTCTCTCCCGGTATCACCACTCCCTTGTGCTCACACTTCGTTTACAGCCTTTTTGCGTTCTCGCAATTTGTGTTTCTGTTCCTTGCGGTCCTGTTGGTCGATTGCTTGCACTGCGCTCTCGTGTTATTGCTGCGCTTTTCTTCTTGGAAGGTCTCTCTCGCCGTTTGTAATAGTTTTAGTATCTGTGGACGGATTTGCATCCTTGCCGTCGTTGTTGATAGTGTGTGTGTGTGTGTCCCTGTCTGCACGGATTTTCGTGCCATCGTTTGTTGATAGTGTGCTCCTCTTGGTGTTTTGAATTGGGTGTGAATTTGGTTTGTGCGTACCTTGTTGTAAGTCTGAGAGCTTTGTTTCTGGTTTGGCCTCCGGATACCTCGGCACGAGAAGGATTTGGTTTTACACGCAATAGAGCACTACTTTTGTGGTTGGGAGTGGTGTTAGGGTTTGCGTGCAGTTTGCTTTTGTGTTTGTTGCCATGGCCGCTTCCGACACCCCGGCCGTCGACCCCGCCCCTGCAGTTGAGTCCGTGGAGGAAGTGAAGGCGGACGAGAAGCCTGTGAAGGTGACGAAGACGAGACAGGCCAAGGAGCTGAAGCCCAAGGCGGTGAAGTCCCCGAAGGAGAAGGCGGTGAAGGTGCCCAAGGAGAAGGTGGCGAAGCAGAAGACTCCCAAGGCGCCGGCGTTGCACCCATCGTACCTCGTGGTAAGTGGGGATGCATCATGCTATGTGTGTGTGTGTGTTGAAGTTTGGGTGGTGTGTTTTGCGTTTTGGAGATATTTTGGATGCGATGGTGGCTGGGGCTGTTTTCTTTCTTTCTTTGTGTATRTTAGTGGACRATTGCGTTGTCGTCTGTGCGCCATTTCCATGCAGTCGTGTTTGGTGAACGTGGTAATAGATGTGGTAGGGTTGGGAATGTGTATGGAGTTTGAGCGGAGTTTGAGCAGGTGGTTGATGTGCTGATGGATGTGATCTTTTTTGTGGACGGTGGCAGATGGTTGTCGAGGCGATCGGCGCGTTGAAGGAGCGGACGGGGTCTAGCCAGTACGCCATCGCGAAGTACTTGGAGGACAAGTACAAGACGGGTCTACCCCCGAACTTCAAGAAGTTGCTGACGATCCAGTTGCGTAACTTGACGAAGGCGGGGAAGCTGGTGAAGGTGAAGAACTCGTTCAAGCTCTCCGACGAGTTGAAGAAGCCCGCGAAGGCGGCGAAGGCTCCGAGTGCTCCCAAAGCAGCAGCGAAGGTGGCGCCCAAGGCGAAGGTCGTCAAGAAACCGTCGGCTGCGGGTCGAGTGAAGAGCAAGAGTGCGGGGACGACTGTTGCTAAGTCCAAGGCCGCAAGTGCGAAGCCAACGAAGGTGGCGAAGCCCACTACGGGGACGAAGCGCAAGGCCGTGGGTAAGGCGAGTGCACCCCCAGCTAAGAAAGCCAAAGTAGCGGCTCCAGCGAAGAAGATGGCCCCCGCTGCGAAGAAGGCGAAACCTGCAACTCCTGCGAAGAAGGCCGCTCCGGCAGCGGCGGCGAAGAAGCCCGCGGCAGGGAGGAAGCCTCCGACTGTGCGCAAGATGGTGACGCCGAAGAAGGGCCCGAAGAGCGTGAAGCCTGCGGCCAAGTCCCCCTCGGCGAAACCTGCTGCGAAGAAAACAAGGAAGTGAGATCCTTGCCTGGCGATTTACATTTGAACTGGTGTTTATGAACACCACCATCTTGTTGGAATGCTCAATGTCCGTAAGGGTTGACATGGAAATGGAGCGTGGGCATGGGTTGGGGTGTTGTTGTTTGGTGCAGAGGTGCTATCGGCTTGGCTTGCTAGCATGCAAGCTTTCTCTTATCGTCTTCTCTGATTCCTCGTTGGGTTCTTTTACAAATCTTGCGCTTGTTGGGTTTGCCATTGCTGTCTGAGGTGTACTTGCTTKCTTGCATTTAGGATATGTTCTTTTGATGGCCCTGCTTCAAGAAACTTCAGTTGAAATGTCCGGAATGGTGCAACCATGTTATTGTGTCTGGATTGTGTGTTTGGAAGAGTGCAGAGATGTTGTTGGCTTGGCTTGTGTGTGTTTCTATCGAATTCTTATCTGATAGAATGCCTGGATCGTGATTTGTCGTCCGTTCCAGAGCTTTGAGTTTGCAAGTGAGGGATACGGATCCCAAACACCTGCCACACTGTCACTCTAGCCCTGTTACAGYGGGGAGGCCTGAAAGTGTCCAGTGGACGACTTTCAAGTTTCCCTGTAGAAACTAGGAATGCAGCCATTCGTCCAGTCAGAGGTTATTTTTGGGGCTCAGGATAATTTTCTGGCTGATGATCACGGCGATGGGTTTAACTATTTCAGTAATGGGTGCTATCTCAAGAACCGTAAGTTGTCGGGTCTATGACCATGTAGTTAAATTTTTTCCTTGATGTCTGACCACCCAAGCCTTTCTTTGATTCAACTGACTTTTTAGTTGATGCGTTGTCTTGCTTGTCTTTTTTTCCCTGTACTTGATCCTCCCGATACTTAAGTTCTGTTGAGTAGATTTGATATGACGCTTCTAAGTTTCTGCTTTATTGTGACAATGCAATGTGACAATGTGACAAGTTGATGCCACCAACGTGCATATCCTGTGGACGGTGAGTGATCCTATCTACAACAATGGTAGCAAGGAGGCAAGGGATGACTTGGAGGGTTTGCTAACATGAATTGAGAAGTGTTGCGGGACTTTGCCGCAAAGTTTGCCTGTGTCAAACTTTGGGCCTTCCAAGTCTAAAGTCAGTCCGCTTTTATTGGCTACATTCCACTTTTGATGGGGTCTGTTAATTATTTCTGTAAGGTATTGCACATTTACCTGATTTTTGAAACTGATTTGTGTTCGTGGTGGGTGCAGCATTGGAAATACTGTAGTACTCATGGTGTACTCTTGGTACGAATCTTAGGTAGTTGAATGACTCAGGAATAAAAAATTGGTAAAGGAGCGCTCTATCTTATTGTAAGAGCATGTGATGCAATTGACGGATTTCTTATGCAGGGTGCACTGGAGTCATGTATCGATGTTATTGTGGAAAATGTGGCGAGAAATTGGAGCAACTTTGTTCCCTCTGATTTCAATTCAAGGTGCAATGCTTAACCCTAGWAGGMCRTGGRKGTGACCYTGGAAATCAWKCATTTTAATACCKTGTGACATCAYGTGTAWAAKAAAATMCAAAAGCACTCWGTGAAAGTCAAGCTATTGTAGAGGTTCTCCACTTTCCACTCAAATTTCTGAGGATTATTGTAGARGTTCTCCACTTTCCACACAAAATTCTGAGGATGAATAGTCTTGAATATTRCACTTTTGTCCTATAGAAGGGAATYCCTTGTCATACATCGGACACTCTTAGTGTCTGTGGGGTCCTTCYTGGGTTAAACTTGGGATGCTTGGGATTTATTGTGTAGATTTTGGTTTGCTTTCAAATGGGCATTACTCATTCAGGGGACAATYATGTGAAACTTGCAATTTCAGAAGTCTTGATGGTCCAAGATTATGTCAAAAAAAAAAGTCTTCAATTTTCATGATTCCAAAGGAAATTAAACTATTTTAATGATGCAATAGAGTTAATTGTAAAGTGTGAAATGAGGGACCTGGAGGTGGAGTTTGTAAAAATCACAGGACGAAACTCCTTGAAGCACCAAAATTATATTTGATGGAGTTCGTTGTTGTGTTTCTTTTGTACCATTCTTAGTTAAACCTTCTTGTGTCATCCTCATTACAAACTAGGAAGATCTTCACGATTAGCTTGAGATTATTTAGTAATTGTCCTTAACATGATTGGCTTCATTATTTTTGAGCGTGACAAAATCTTGATCCGATATTGGGATGGAGAAGGTTTGTCTTTAGAAAACACTAGGTTTTTAACTACAACTAGATTTGGCTTAGGACATGAAGGATCCCATAATCAAATGGAAAATAAAGTCCAATTAATGTATTATGTACGTAAACGTTCATATATAGATAGATGTACATCAATACACAAGTGAAACATATAAAACATAATATAACCAAGCAAGCATAATACATATGAGTGGTATTCATACTTGTATATGTCTTATATAGCAGATTCAGTCAAATATATACTCGTACATATTCTATATAGTGTTATATAAGCCAAAATAAAATACCATAAATTTGTATAGAGGTAATACAAGTTGTGTTTTAACCACATAAAATTGTTCAAAGATCTATCCTTTAAATCAGTTTGTTTGTTTGTTTTTGCCAGATTTCAACGTCAAGTTTAAGATCTTAATTTTTGACTTGATATACAATCCAATTGTTGCCTATATTAAAGTAGAGGAAAACAACATATATATAAGTGTGGACCTATAGTTGTGACTATTAGTTGCCTTTAAGAAAAATTCTACAAATTACGGATTATTAAAATCCCACCCTCCCACCCTAGTAAGAGTTACAGAAATTTTCTGTTAAACTAATCAGATTGAGAAATCACTAGGTTTTAATGCCTAGTGCGCCTCCAATCCTAATACTATTGTTACCTTTTATGAGATGTATTATGACCATTTCATTTGGCAATAGACAACTCAGCAGCCTGTTCAGAGAAAAGCTGCCAATTCAGAGTTATTCTGCAGGCTATAGCTAGTATAGCATCACCTGCATTTACTAATAGGAGTCAGGAGATGATACTACTTGCTTGGATTCAGTCCACATTACTAATGATAACTGGTAAAGGGACAGAGAATTAAAGGTTGGTATCAACTTCAGGCGGTTACATTCACATTGAAGCAGAGTGAAAAAATTTCGCTATAAACTCATTGTAACTCTGAATAGAACCCGTCTTTGAGTTGATTGAGAGCATATGAACTATAGCAATCAAGTACTATAGCAGATCAAGTACTGGTTGCTTGTTCGTATTCAGCCCATTTTTAGCCCATTTTCTTTGGGGCTGAGTGAAAGTTCTTTTCTGCAATTAGTTGGTGGGACACACACAGGATGTGTTTGGTCGAAAAAATGGCAGCTTCAGGGTCACAACGTCCCCCTTACAGCCAGGTTAACAGGATCTAAGTGTTGATGTCAAGCTAGTGATTTGTGATTGAGTTGATTTGTTCTCCTAGTGAAAGCAATAACAAACGTAGTGGGCTGAAGACACCTGTTGTGCCTCACTAACATTCCAATTTGTTGTCATGTTGTGGGATGGGCACAGGTGAGGTCCACTGCCTCTAGGAGCATTGTATCGACACGCTTCAATCTTCTAAACCATACTTCTCATGCGTTATATGTGCAGTTACTTTACTTAGCAATGTTTTGTAACTATCCTTAGTATATAAGTTAAACTGAGGATATGAGCAAGGATAACTTCTATCATGATGTGTATGTTGTAGTTTATCAGTAAATTACACAACGATGTGCAAATACACTTTCGTTCTGTACTTTACGTCTGAAACAATACATCTTGCTTTGGACAAAAGGATGATGCCCCCAAAGATGTGAGAATGGTTAGGTAGCCTTCATGGAAAGGCTGATTTGAGTGATTTGAGCCTTCATTTGAAAGGTTGATTTGAGTGATTTGAGTCTTGATTTGAAAGGCTGATTTGAGTGTTTTAGAATCCTGCCAGGCTTTGATCTATAAAAAGTGATGTGTTCAATCAAGCTGAGAATTGATCAGATTGGTGCCCGAACTAGGGATGTTCTAGAAAAAGGTTGTTTGTTCGTTGAGATCTCTTGGACCATGCGTCCGCCAGTGGCTTGCTTGGTACTGTCGAAAAGCTCTCGGCGAGGAGGGGTGCACTGGGTTGGTTTCATGGCATTCCGGCTTACGAGGTGAAAGTTATTGAATTTTGAAGTTTTTAATGCATCCAAAAATTAGAAAATTACTTTTACTTTAATTGTACCTGTGGCAACGGCACACGGTACACTAGTGTATTTAATATCTATATGAGTGCCAAATTTGCTTTAGATTTTCAAATCAAGAATGTGATAGCTTTTTATAAAGCTAACAAAGTTTCCTAGAAACCCTCTAAATTTCAAATCAAAACCTCTTATTGTCTCTTATTGATTTTTATAACTAGTTGAATTTCTCTCTTCTTAATTTGAAAAAAGATACTAGCACCTAAAAGTTGTTTACTAGAGGTTGAAAATAAAGTTGCAATAACAATAGTTGCAACATATTCCATATGGTCTATTTTATTTCAAAGATTGACCAACCCTATTAACCAATGAATGTTGATGGCTACAACTTCCTTTAAGATGTCCAACCAACCAATAAAATCAATCATCATTAAGACTTTCAAAACACCCTTCAAATTACACTCCTTGGTTGTTGGATTCAATACATCCAATCTACAATAAGATCACCACAAGTCAAGCGTCATGTTGAAGTTTTATATGTCATCATTGCTCCAAACAAATTTGTTTTGTTAATAAAAATAGTTTTGATATTTCTTATGGAATCTCTTGTAATGGTGCAAAATCAAGCAAAACTCAGGGGATTCGATTCACACTTTATTTTGTTTGGTAATCAAGTGCAATAATGAGGTATTTAAAGAGGGGTATTTATCTCCTTTCAATTTTTTTCCTCGCTATTAGTAGAAAAAATCTATCAGTGTGTATTTTTAAGCACCCTATTTTTTTTTGGAAGTTTTAAAATTATAGAATAGTGAGAAAACCAATAACATAGTGTAGAAGAAAGTATGGATACCAATGCATTCAAAGTATGATAAACTGCACCATGCACATCAACAAATGCCATTTGCACACCATTGAACTGCTCCATGATCCAAAACAGAAGATACAACTCCCTCTAATGTGCCAAGATGAGCGCCCCCCACTCCGTTGTGCCTTCGACAAAGGATTTCTAAGAACACGTTCATCCGAGGCTATCGAGCGTTGCAAATGTCATCAGATGTTGTGACTGTGGTTCATTCCACTTCCATGGATCCTGTAGTTTGATATTTTGACCTACGTCACAAAAATAGGTAAAATGGTGTCCCAAAAATTGTATTCTAACAAACTACCACTCATCCACTTCCAAAAACCTTAACTAGCTTCACAAACAAGTCCAAAATGAACTATGAAGAGCCTCAATTCCACTAAGTTCAACAGTCTCCACGGATAGGTCATGAAAGGAAATAATGAAAGCATGGTCATTTTGTCACGGAAGTTGTTGTAGTTTTTTTATGAAATAGCATGAACCCCTAGGGTCGTTGCAAGAAAGGGCGTGCGATTAGCGTAGCGTTTTTTACAGTACTCATTTTTTTTCTTCAGGAGTACTTTAAAATTAGAAAAACAATTTTTAAAAAATAATGAAAAATATGTTTCATGCATGAATCTTTACAAAGAAGGTACCCACCCTAGAAAGGAAAACCATAGAAAATTTCTCTAAGTAGGAGAACTAGAAAAGTGCAAAATTTCATGAAACTAGTTGTTGTCATTGTAATTTCACATTTTAATTTACAAAAAATAGGAAAATACATTATTTTTTAAACTAAAAATCGGCCATTTGGGAAGAGTTGATGGTGATGAGATTTCACCAAAAAAGTGATCTAAGAACCATCTTCAATGTTCAAAAATAGCGTGCAATCGGAGAGCTATTTCTACTCATGTGGAGGACATAAAATGACATATTTTCAAACTTCCTTTGGTAGGTACATAATTTCCTACTATTCAAATAGACCATGAAAGTTTCAACTCCAGATCATTAAATTTGGGGACTCGTAACGTAGTGAAAAACCCCAAACCTCAAAGTGTGACAAATTAACAAAAATATTTTTTAAATATAAATTGATTTTTTTTTATTTCTAAAAAATAAGGGATCTGATTACCATAAAGTTAGACATGTTCAATAAAAACTTCATGTTCATTGGACTTGTACTTCAAAAGTTATACCCCAAATTAACAAGGTCACTTCAATTGTGACGGGAAATAGTATCACCCTTTCTTGCAATCACCCCTATTGTAAAAAGAATATTTTTGCCTTTTTTACAAAACTTACGCCTTAAGCTTGAAAACTGAGCCTCTTTGTAGTTTTTTAATCAAGTCATCCAAGCAATGGGTGTAAGCATGTAACCACTCTAGAGTGTTTTTGTTTGTGTATCTTCATAAAAGACCTTGCATGAGTTTTTTTAGTTCTATGCTAGAAATGAAATCAATCCTGAAAATAGTATCTAAAATGAAATTGTTATTCAAAAACTAGTGAAGAAAATTAGGAGAGTGGGAGACAGGTCCATTGTGACAATGACATTAGGTGAAGTGCAAATAGGTTCTAGATATCATGAAAAGATCCACCCAAAGGTTTGTCAAATTGTTTTGTTCTTATTGATAAATTGATTGAATAGGTGGATAACCCCAAAATTGTCACTTTTGGCTATTTTGGCTATGTACTAATATTAGATTGGTCAAGATTTATATTTTTGGATTGACAAGTAAAAACAAGTTCCAATGCACCAAAAAACATGACATTTAGATATTGTCTGCAAAGATTATGAAGTGTCAATTAACATTTTTTGGTAGGTGTTTTGAAATTGTTTTTTCAACAAATGAATCATACATATACATATTGATTTTGGAGATGCATAAAGAGTAATTAATGATGGAGTATTAGCTATTGGAATAGTTTAGAAGTTTTTKATTTGTTTCATTGGCAAAGCAATCTAGCATAATGGAGTAAATACCTTTCAATTTTCCTACTGCATTAGTACAACATGGAGTGACGTGAACTTTTATTGACAAATGAAGAATTTAAAATTTTTAAAGGAAACTCTYTAACTTGTTGATTTCATTGGTCTTTGAACATTCATTGCTCTTTTGGGATAAATAATGCCATATTTGTTATATTGAAACTTTTTGTAGTCTCATTTTTATCCTCGACTCAAAGATAAACTACTTAACTCTTCTCTAGTATTTTTTTATTAATAGGTTAGGACACCAACTTTTAGAATTTCATTATAGGATCACTATTTGAGCATTATTTATTTTTTGTTTAAATTACTATTTTTTTAAATGAATTTTTCAATAACTGACATTTTGTCTCAAAATCTACAAAAAGTCTCAATATAACAAATATGACCTTGGATTAACATATTTAATTATAAAAACAAGTGCTTAATTCTCACAGTCATTTTATATAGTCTTCCACATGGAGGGAGAAAGAACTACAACCTATAGCTATTATTCCAAGCCAAAAAGAAAACATGATTGAGTAGATAAGTCAAACCCATTGTGAATTATTACTAGCTCAAAGTAACAACCGAACTTTGAAGAAAAGATTGATTTGATAGCTACGATAGATCCATTCGGGTTCACCACTCAAACAATTAGTAGTGACTGGAAAAGGGATCAAGCATCCATATCAAATGGGATGACTTTGCAAATGTTTCTTCTTATATTCAAGGAAAATCAAGACAAAAGAGGAAGGAAATTGATGTATA
Source organism: Pleurozium schreberi (assembly GCA_006891605.1). Taxonomy (NCBI): domain Eukaryota; kingdom Viridiplantae; phylum Streptophyta; class Bryopsida; order Hypnales; family Hylocomiaceae; genus Pleurozium; species Pleurozium schreberi. The sequence continues at coordinate 29,639 of VACF01000422.1, read as the reverse complement.
CTCAATTAAAAAATAGTTCATTGAGGAATTGTASGAACATGCAATCTTAGACATTTGCCATGAATGTCTTCAAGTCAACACTACATTGATGCATAAAAAAGGAAGCTCCATCATCATTTGTGCTAAAATCATTTTTCATTGAAGCAAATAAGAAATCCTAGCTTCAATATGCGTTATTAATGATTGAACCGTCATTTTTGAATAAGAGTCGCCAATATTTAAAGGCTCATTCAATTGAGTTTATATTGACAAGAAATGGTGATATCTCACCGAGAATCAGTTTTTTTCTTTTTCATTTTTCATGAAGTGCAAGTGGCGATATCAAATGTTATAGTGGTGCTAAAAATTTCAACATTCATCCACATATTGGATAGAAAATATCACATTAGCACCTATAATATATTCAAAATTATATTTTCATCCACAATTTGGCGGTTTCATCCAATTTTCTTAAACTTAGAGTTTTTTGGCAATTTCTTCCAAGATTTTGCTACTTATGGTCAAAGGGCTTGGTGTTGGGTTCATTATTTTGGTGAAATTGACAACATATTGCACTAAGGAAAGCAATAGCTTCTACTTGGTGCCGGATGAAGTAGAACCACAATGTACTTCTAAAAAGAAATCACTTTCTTTTCAAAATGATGTTCCTTGCTAACGTTGCTCGCCCCCACTTTGACTAAGGTAGAACCACCCATTACCAACCAGTGCCCCATTACCAACCATAGATTGACTTATTTCCAACCAAGGCTAGAATGAGTTTTTTTCATCTTTTCAAAGTTGGGACTAAAAGTTCATGATACATGTTCCAAAGTAGTGCAAAAAAAAGTAGGAAGGAGTGAGTGGAAAAGTAGTTTTTCGAATGATTGGAATTAGAAGATCTGGTGATCGGCTATGGGTCCGGAGCACTTTTTGTCTTTCAAAATTCATAGTAAATTCAATTTATGCGATAAAATTACCAAAGTTTTGCAATCCTCATCATTTGTATCAACACACCTCTAAAAATGTTTACCTTGCATTCCATTGCTTCAGATTTGTCCAAATTCCTTATTTGGTTAGTTATAGGTGGTTCTACCTTAATTGAATAAATATTTCAATGGTAAGATTGGGATCTAAGCCTTCTCATATTTCAAGAACCTATCAAATAATACAACAATATTCGTCCAACTGGTACAATGGAGACAAAGTCAATTACAATAATCACAAAAGAAGTCACAAAAATGGATTTTGATAACAAACGTGTTTCCACACATCTAATCGGTTTGGCCACAAAGCTCAAAACTAGCACCAATTGAAGTTTTTGTTCTTCAAAATAATGCAAACCCACACCCCAAGTCCAAATGACTAAATTTTGTTTTAAGAGGGAAATTAAGGCGGACTGAAGATCTGCTTAGTGTCACAATGCAATCACCAAACAATCCAAATACAAATGTATTGGACCTTGGATTTTGTCAGGCCATTCAATCTTTACAGCATCAAAAGGCACCGTATATGAATGATGAGTTAGTCACTACAATAGTCAATTTATTCAATGAGATGGGGGAAGGATATACTTAGGGCCGCTTTACACCTAGAGGCCGGGCCGATTTGTTGTGTAAGAGCCCTGAAATCCTCACTTGTAATTGGTCAAAAGGCTGAAATCGGCCTGAACCCCTTTACACCTAGAGGCCAATATGGGTATGGGCTGAAAAGTCAACCAACCAATTTGATTGTTTTCCACCTCAAGAAGGAAAAAAGTCCCATTGTTTCCTCAAGGAACAAAATAGATTATGGGCAGCCTCCTACAATCTCAATATTTGTTGTGACTTTTTGGATTTTTTTCTAAAAATAGAAAACCACATTAACTTTCCAAAAATATAATTTTTATTTCAATCGGTGCTAGGGAGCAAAAGTTATGGTGCAAAAAGCCCAAATTTTAGTTTGGCAAGTAGAAAAAAAATCCTCAAAAAAACATTTAAAATATATATTTTTTATTTTTATTTTTTTATTTCTATATATTGTATTTTTGTCTACATGGGAAGCTTTGATTCATTCCATTTTTATTTTTTATGCAAAAATTGTAGACAATCTATATTTTGGGCAATTGAATCATGTTCTTGAAAAAATAACTTGTAGGATTCATTTTTGAACTCAATTTTCACAATTTAAAATAAAAAGTTTCACAAGATTGAGATCTCTTTCTAGAGCAATCTTGCCATTGAGATTAGTGTATCTCAAGGAGTGGCCTGTATGCCTTTTCCAACCCACTGCACAGCGCTGCACTCGTCCTTCAGATCAACGGATATGATGCCGTTACTTGGTGCAGCTTGCCCACTTCCACATGGCGCCCCAGTCCCAGTAATTCGACACCGCAGCACCACCTTTTGTTTGGCCTCCTTTCCATATTAGAGCTATTAATGGGTTTTTTTTCCCTTCAATCTTAAACCTACTTTTACTTAACAATTTTTCAATGAGAAAAGACTAAGTGGTTGTTTTTTGAATTTTTTCTCCTAGAATCTCAAATCAATTTTTTCATGATTTAGAATTAGAAACTCAAAATCAGTAGAGTAGAAGTATTAAGTTAAGAAGGTTCAAAGCCAAAAAATGTAGTTGAACAAGGTGCAAACAAAAACTTGTTTTCTTCACTTTATATGCAATTTACTCAGTCAAAGTTTTTGAAATTTCTTCCACAAATTCTTCAACTAGTTTAGTACAAGATCCTATAGTTAGATATGCAAAAATAGCATATCAAATTTTTTTTCTCTTTGCTAAAGATTTGATAATTTTGAGTGGTTTTTGATGGCAAAAAAGGCTTGGGACTTTGTGGGTGTGGGAGAAGACAAATGTGCCCATCCTTGTTTTTCTTACAAACACTACAATCATTTTAATGAACACCATCCATTGCAAGATCTTCCAAAAATTGAAAAATGACCAAAATGTTGTGAAATTTTAGATGAGAATTCTCAACTCTCATGTCTTTCATTGAGTACAAAAGGTCATCATTAAAATAATATCACTAAGATATGTTTTTCCAAATTTTATTGCCTTGTATAACCATTAACTCAAACAAAACTTCAAACTTAAATATTTGCTAAGTTGTATAGTCAAATAATCTAAATGTTTTTGAGGTGCTCACCTTAGTACAAACTACAAGATCCTAGGACTACATTTTATTAGGTCTCAAGAAAAATGAGAAAACATAAGCTCAAGTTCTCAGTAGTTTTGCCATTTTCAAAGTATTCCTTTGGGTCATTAGGGTTAAAAGAGGACCTATTGATTGTCGGTTATACAAGATCTTTCTTTGCAATGGAAATTGCTTTTAGAGTTTCACCAAGTGTTTTGACAAAGTCATGTTCAAGAGCCACTGTTGTAGTTTACAATCACTTTTAACATGCTCAAACAATWATGCAAAGGCTATAATTCACATTAAAAGTATTTTTGACAAGAAATGAACAAAATACACTTTAGGCGTGATTTGTAGATGAGTCCCTAAAGTCTCATTTTTCCCTAGAAGGACAAAATGGAATCTAGATAGGCTTCTATGATCTTAATATTTATAATGATTTTCTAATGATTTTTTGTGACTACAGAAAAATACATTAGCTTTTAAAGATTATAGTTTTTATTTGAGCAAGAGCAAAATCTATGTCTCAAGAAGCCCAAATTTTGGTTTGGTGGGCAAGAAAAAAAATTGAAATGAAAAATTTTAATTTTTCTTTTTTTTGTAGATTGCATTTTAATCTATATGGGAAGCTTTGATTCATTCCATCTAGATTAGTGATGTGAAGATTGTGGACAATCATGTTTTGTAGGCAATCAAAGCATCTTTCTGAAAAAAATTAATTGAATAGAGTAGAATTCATATTTTAATTCAATTTTCACAATAAAAAAAATATGATTTGTCTATGTTAACTTTTAGGTATATTGTACTAGACTAAACTATCTTGCCGCTAAGATTAGTGTGTGTTTCAATTTCATCTTAAAGCCATTAAYATTTTAATTTCCCCTTCAATGAATGCTACTTCTACTTAATGAATTTTCTAATAAAAGATAATTAAGTGTGTCTTCTTAAAAAAATTCTAGACTCCAACCCAATTCAATTCCTCAACATAAAAAATTCAAAACCTAAAATCAATAGTGCAAAAAAGTTAGGCCAAGGAGATTCAAAGTCAACAAACGTAGTCAAGAGAGATCCTCCAAAACTTTTTTTCTCAACTTTAAATGCAAATATCTTGCTATGTACCTAGTCAAAGTTTATGAAATTTCTTCCACACATTTTTACACTAATCTAGTGCAAGATCCTACAATTAAAAATGCAGGAAAGACAATTTCAAAAGTTTTTTGCTCTTTGCAATGAAAATGGCATTTTTTTGGTTGTTTTAGATGGAAAAAAAGCCTTCAAACTTCAAGAGTGCAACATCTTCTCCTTCAAAATGGTCAGTAATACTATAACTATAAGTAGGGTATTTACAATGCTCCGCTGAAAATACACTCAAGCAACTTCAAGAAAACAAATTGCACCAACAAACTTCTTTTCCTTCCAACTATCTCAAGTCAATTAGGGAAAGTCAATCAAGTAGACTATTTTAGCATTGTTGAGAGTTGAGGGCAATTGTAACTTCAAACTTCTTAGCTAGGGAGGGGTGGATAACCCAATCCACCACCCACACCACGCCAAAAAATTGTAAGTCCAACTAAGGTAGTTGGCTACTACGCAAAATGGCTGCAATGTATAGTGGATAAAACTAAATTCAGTGGCTACATGGAAATTCAATGGCTCCACAAAAATTTAATGATTGCATAGTGGCTAGACTCATTTTTTCAATTCACCACTCTGTATTTCTAACATTCTCAAAACTGAGGGCCCTTCCTCCCATGTCACACATGAAGGTTATTTTGAAACAAGCAGTATATGCCAACAAGAAATTCAATTTTGGGATGGAGTATAAGTTATTACTCTTAATGAATATGTTTACCAACTTTGTGTGAAGAGATCTCCTCTTTGAATATTAAGTTATATTGACCTTAAAGTGGGAAGCTCAAACTCCTAACAGGCATTTGAACCAAACATGACACAAAGGTACATTTTGCTTTCTTCAATGTATCAAAATGTACAAAATATGTACATTCTAGGAGGTGGTTGCTTTTAAAGCCCTACGGCATTTCCACTTCAAAATTTCATATCTAATTCCACAAAGCTCCAAAAAATATGAAACAACTTGGGTTAAATGCCATTTCCTGTTGTCTTTCAAAGAAAATTTACTGAAAAATATTTCAAGATGTTCTACCTCCACAAAATTCAGTTTCAAACACTTACATGATGGCTTTATGGACCTCCTACCTTACTTCATGTGAACCTGCCTATTCCACCCTCGTTCCAGTTCCAATTCCACCCTCAATTTCACCACCCTCATATACCTGTAATGTACATTTTCAGTCTCAAATGTACCCCTTGGGTACGCAAGGGCGGAATTGAGATGAGAGTGGTAAAGCCGGATCACCTTTAGCTGCAGCTTCTGCCATTCTTTCAAGGACTGAAAAAATGTTACAAGGCGCGCAGTCCCTTCGGAAACCTGCAATTTCTAAGTGTCCCTACTTTAGAACCTGAAAACACAAGGCCAAGGGAAATGGTATCTGCTGAAGGATCCGGTAAGAACCGATTGAATTTATGAGAATTTTTTGAGTAATGTGACATAATGCACAGTGGTTTATGTTAGTTTCCCCTGTTGCTAAAATTTGCTGTGTCTATTGACTCCAACTCGATTGCAGGTTCTCCGTGAAAATTTGCACAAGAATCTCAAAATATTCACACTCACGTACTACTACTACTACTACTACTACTACTATATATAGAGTCTGCAACGCAGGGATGCGTAACTCAATTACTCCCTCTGCGCTGAAATCAGAGATGAAAACTTTACCTGCCCACAAATGACATGTCTTCTGTATTAAATGCCTCTGTGAATCCCAAGCAAAACATGCTCTTGGTGTTCCCTTCTACAGTGCATGTTCCATTTTGCAAGTAACCTTTGAAAGGCTAGAAATTTGGCTTTCCAGTTACTCAATTTCTTGGTCAAGTTTTAGCTTGCGGTCCCTCATGTATTGCCAGAGGGGTTCATCATGCTTTTCAAGAGTGGCTGGGTCATCTGCAAAGCACACGTAATAGGAAGCCACGGCACTCTCGGGGACAACCAATGTCAAGTARGTCTGCAACCGAAAACCAAAAAMAAARGGTTACAAAGGGCTTGCAAAAACAGGCATCCTAATCAGACATAAGGAGTATTAGAAGTAGTCATAGTCGATTATCAGCTTCCAAAAAGGACTTTCGAGTTCAGACACTTAAGGGGATTAGTTTTGCTGTTCAAAACTGTAGGGTATGATTTCTTCCTTGTCTCGGTACATTTTGATACCTTAGTTGACACTTCGTAAGTAATTTATTTGAACTCCTACAGATATGGAAGCGGACACTTTGAGAAATTGGGGCTTAATGAACATCGTATTACATATTCGGAACTCGGAAGTGATATTAACTAAATGCTCAAGATGACATTAACCAGAGATGCTACATAACCAGGGTTTAGGGTTCAGGGTTTTTAAGGTATAATAACCAGGCTGGGTACTGAAGGAACTCACCACAAAGAAACCGATGCAGAATGATATAATGGAAATACCGACAGTGAGGTATCGGTATGTAGCAAAAGTCCAACAGCCCCCAACCAGAGCTGTGAAGACGCCTCCAATTATGCAACTTGTCAAGAGGATTGCCCCTGTGAGGTCGTCATTGATCAACARCATTGCGCCTTGTTCCTTGAACATGTGCCATGTCTGCTTGGCCGACTTCACAAAGCTCTTTCCAYGGAGACCTACCTGCAACCCCCAACCATAGCAAGCATCCCCTGGTCAATGTCAAGATGCTCATAATAGAAAACGTACATGAAATGTACAATGAACCTTTCCTGAAAGCATCCAAGTAAGCATTTGAACATGGTTATTATAATTTTTTTACTGCTTCATTTTTTGTTGGATCTCATTGGCAGTTGAAAAAGAATTCCAACTCATYTTAGCCACTTGAAGTAGCCAAAAAAGACTTGCAAACTTCTACTAAATCACTATAGATTRACAGTGTGTAAAACTCWCAAAAATACCAAATGCAACGATCYCTGATGTCAYCAACCGAGCACCTCTCTACTTCYTTTAAGTACTTATTGTACATGAAGTCTTCGCAATGTCCTCTATGCTTTCTACTTCAAAGTTGCTAATCTTTGTTTCAAAGTAGTGAACCCCAATTGAAATATTCAACCGCTAACTTAAAACCCCAATTAAAAATCGAAACCACCCTCCAACCCCGTGTGATAAGTCCAATCAATTTACAATAGACATCTAAGTAACACATTCCTCCCAACTAACRCCCTCGATTATWAGGAGGGTTGATTACTAWAACYMTATCCTGAAAAGGMCAGGGTCAACARASAAATTGATTCTAGTACTGATAACATGCTGATGGTGCGTCACATACCTCCACGAAAGCCCACTTGTTGAAGTGTTTATTAAAAAAGTCTAGCACTCCGAGAAAACAATTCACACACGAGAACAGGAACTCGTTTGCCCCTTGTTCATTTGCTAGACGCTTTGCCTGCAACAAAAAAACAAAACAATCGTGCATGAAAAAACAAGCACACCTAGACAAAATATTGCCTCTAAGGCAGGTAAAAATCACCAAATTTATTGACAGAACTCAAAGAACTTTGACTCTTATGATCCGATTTTTGCGCAAAAATCATTACTAGGCAACGAGTTGGACGGCTGTCTAGCTTTTAACTACCGATTTAGAAGCACAATACAGAGCTGGAATAGATGATAGAACAAAAGACAGGGCACATAGCTTTGTGCACTCCTAGTAAAGACTTTATTTTTTAGTGCCATCATATCAAATAAATTTGAGCTCATACTGAGACAGTCTGAAACACAAATCCTTTAGAAATAGCAGAACACGACGTTGATGAGAGCATGAAACCAAGGCGAATTTTGGATTTAGGGTTCAGGGTTTAGGGTACGTACCAGTAGACACAGCCCCCATAGACAGGCAGACCTTGATCATAGTCCTGGTCCGGACGAGCCATTGCCAAACGAATGCAAACACCCAACCTGAAGCTGCTGCAGTCGCCAGCTGAGGAGCCCAATGCTTGATACTGTACAACCTCGTGGGCGCTGCTGGCGCAGGCGAAGGAGCCATTTCATATTCCCGTAGCAAGTCGTTGTTCTGATTCGTTTTGATCACCCCTCTAACTCCTAAGTATATGCACACACCCACCACGGCCCAGAAGTGCAACAGGAACAGAAAGCCCGCCCAGTAATCTTTGCAACCTTCGAAATGCTTCCTCTTCACATGTCCATGCTCCTGCCAAACAAATTAAAACTAAAAAATCAATCCTTCGTATATAAGCTGCAGATGTGCTCCAGAAGAATGACTTGACCACTTAGTTCCGAATACCCATTTTCTCAACGATCACATTATGCTAGAACATGGAATAAGGAGGAAAGAAACGTTTTCAACTTCAAGWGTCCTGGRAATCTAATGTCAATGAAMGAAAATTAGAGTTGCAAACCGGTGACACTTCCAAAGTAAGGTAATGCTTCTTAGTGAAGAACATGAGCTTACAGAAAAGACAGCTAGTAGCAYACTGGTCTTGTAAAAACAAACATATCAACCGATTACTACGGTAGATGGTAAGGCTCCTTCAATGGCAAGGTTCCATTCCAATTCAACAGCTGTACAGAAAATGAACAAATGGTCTCATGTACAAAACACAACCTAAAAASTTTRTGCAAAAGCAWGTAAAGACWGCACAYACCGTGGCTACCCCATAATGAGGAGCAGGAAACGGGGGAGGGATGCCTCCCATTCCAGGATCAAACGGCATAGCCCCGCCACCACCCCTGTCTAGAGGAAACTCCCCATGACCGTGGTGGGAAGACCTCTCAAGAGGAGGCTCAAACGGCATGGGAGGAACAAAAACCGGCTCGGGCTCCACGCCACGGTCATGGGTCATGACTTGGGGAGGCGGAGGGGCATCCACAACAGGAGGTGGCATAAAGGGCACGGGCATGGGCGCGGGAGGAATGAAAGCAGCCCCAACTCCGTCCTCCCCAAGCTCTCGAGGGGAAGGAGCTCTCTCCATGGGAGGGTGGGGCTCGTGACCGTGGAAATGAGGCTCTGGTTCGAATGGAGGGGGCGGTCTTCCGTCAGAAGCATCAAACCTGGGTAAAAGAAATCACATCAGCAAGCCTAATTGTCTCATAATTGGTTCTCAKTCCATACCAAATATAAAAGTGAATCCACAGGGTTATTTAACATTTCTTCCAAGGTCAAATTATTCATATTAGCACTATAATTGAGTAAGTCTACTGTTCTGTCCAATGGTTCCAGTCATTTAGAGGGCAATGTTCACTAATTCCGGTGATGCAAAATGGTCCTGCTTCTCACCTCTACAAAGGTACGTTGAATTTGCAAGGGATTGAACACTACTTCCAAAGCCAATTGTTCAGATTAGCACTATTGAGTAAGTCTACTGTTTCTCCAATTTTACTGAATTCTCGTTCWRTGTTMTTTACTGATTCTGGTGATACAAATGTGGCTTTTATCTGATTTATTGATTCTTCACAGTGTGATTCAATCGAAYGGGTCATTTCAAAACCATGAATCCTAGGCCTCGTTGTTGCTCATCTCTACAAAAATACACTGAATTTCGCAGGGTTTGCACTTCGRRAACCACATTGTTCATTTCTGCACTTTTGAGGAAGTCTACTGATTGTAAATTTTTATTCAWGTTCTTCACTGATTCTTGTGATGCAAAAAGTGTCCATATCGGAATAACTGCTTCTTCACAATATGATCAATCCAAWGGGTCATTTCGAACCATGAATCKCAGGTCTTGTACGAGTTAAATATTTGAATTGCTGGCTATTTTAGAAGTGTTTTAGACAATCAAACTAAGCACCGAGAAGAGATGAAATCACTGACCTCTGGTCTTCAGGGTGATGGTGTACATGCACCTCAGAATCAAATTGTACATGTCGAGAAGGAGGAGCAGGAGGGTAGGCTTCGGCAGGAGGGTAGACTTCGGGGRSAGGGGGTCTTCGYTCAAACTCTTCCATAGGMGGAGGTCTTCGCTCAAACTCTTCCATAGGAGGTGGTCTTCGCTCAAATTCTTCCCGGGGAGGAGGTCTATATCCAAACTCTTCCCGAGGAGGAGGTCTTCGCTCGAACTCTTCCCTAGGAGAGGGTCTTCGCTCGAACTCTTCCCTAGGMGGGGGTCTTCGATCATAMTCTTCMCTCGGAGGACCTCTTCGATCAAACTCTCCATGCCCACGATCATGCTCGAAGTCTTCCCCCCGAAGCGGGGGTCTTCGGTCGAAGTCTGGAGGGTAGACTTGCCCTGGAGGCCGAGAGCCGTAGTCATAGTCTCCATGAGAAGAGCCTCTTGCGTAATCCTGGCCGTAGTCACGTCCAAAGTCGGAGCCGTAGGGGGGAAGGCCTCCATAATCGTTGTATCCGGGTGGAGGTTCCATTCTTGGGAAGACTTGAGGGAAGACCCCGCCCTCGTCACGGGGTCTTCCCCGTTCGGGACTGTATGGGTACGAGCCAAAGGCTCTTGGAGGGGAAGTGCGATACTCCGGACCTCCTCTGAAAGTGGGAGGAGCCCAATGAGGGTGGTTGGAGGGAGGGGGCCGGGAATTGTTGAAAAGATAGCCCGGTGGAGGAGGACCATCGATGTCGTCCGGTACCTGCATCTTTACAACAAATTAGGTCAGCTGAGGAATCCAGGCAAGCGTGGAGACAATTCCAGATGTTTCGAGACGGTATCCGGACGTTCAGAGATAAATTCCCGATGAGCAGGAAGGAATCACGTTGAGCTCCAACTCAGGAGTGCTAATTACTACGAAAGATCCGGAACTGAGTAAAAGGCCAGTTGCGTAAACGTTTAGAAACAATTTCCAGACGTTTAGAGACGATTTCTAGACATTTAGAGATGATTTCCAGTTGTGGTCAGCAAGTAAGAGAAAATCCACGTTYAACCCAAGCCAGGAGTGCTAATCACAGATCCTGAACTGAGTAGAGGGAAGTTGTTGTGACAATTTCCAGATATTTAGAGACGATTTCTAGTCGTTTACAGATGATTTCCAGATGCGGTCGGCTAGCAAGAGAGAATCACGTTGAGCTCCAAGTCACGAGTGCTAACAGTGCTACAGATCCTGAACTCAGTAGAAGCCAGTTGTGTCCGAACTCCAGCAAGAGAGYAATTAGGTCGTTCAGGACCAAGTAGCTAGTAACATTGCAAGCTACAAGGCCCTCTCATGTTTGATGTGTGCCTCATTTGAACAAGAGCATGGGTTTTGACGGGGGGTTTGATTTTAGCTGCACATACCAATTTTGACCCCACCCAATCAACTTGCCACAAAGATGAGTACTTTTGGGTTAGTCGTGGACCTAGTTTAGCATTGGTGGTTGAAATATGCCATTGGAATTTGCAATACTGTAGTTTTTTAGTGGGGCTCGATAACAAGGTGGAGCCTTCCCTCCCCTAACACGGGGCATTCAGAGGGTGGCACATCCATTTTGACACAAATTGGTAAAGATGCTTTAAAGCTCTTTACGTCCAATCATAATCATGCAGAAAACAAACAAAATGTGAATGTAAACTAATGTGCTAAATCCCAAGTGTGTGCATTTGTCCAAGTGGATTGAAATTGTGAGAGATTTAATAATTTCATCTACAATAGTGAGAAAGTGGGAAATATGTCATCAAATTTGTCAAACAGAGGAAGCAATCTTTGTACCATATCTCTCATTGGATGAGGAGATTAAGGCCATGTATTCAATAAAGTTGAGTTGCTTTAGTCCAGTTCCAACCATTCAACTATTGAGTTTGTGTTTATCAATGCAAAAGCAAAGTCTCATTGTCATAACATTCTTGAATAAAAATGGAAGGGTGTGCTTCTACAATAGTTTTGTAACAAGAACATATTCATGTTATAGTGCCCCTCAATACATGGATAAGACTTGCATTGAAGACTTTTATAGTCTATAGTGAGCAGAGCATTGCTTCACGAAAAGTGAAAGGTCCTCTACCTTGAAATTCAATAATGCTATAATGAGACTTAGTATCCCTTGTCATTATTGTATTTCTAGCTTGTCATTTCTTGTATTTTTTGTTACAAAAAGGCTTTGCTTTGAAATTACCTGGTCCAAAATGCGCTCTTCATGAATTGGCTCAAAATTTGTTAGGTCCACCAAATAGTCATTTATTTAATTCTTAGAAGAGGTGGTGAATGTATTGTGTCTTGGTTCTTTGACTTAGCCCTAGATTTTTTTAAGGTAGGTACCCTTGAAAACACCACGTGTCTACTCTACGAACATCGTCACTCAAAGTCCATATGTACCCTCTATTGAAGAAACAATTTTGGAACCTCTACCAAAGAAAAAATTTGACCTTTTCAAAATTGATGCCTATGATATCCAAATGTTGCATTCTTGTATGTGTTGTAACCTCCTCTCATTTGCCAATCCAAGAAACTCAAAAAAATTGGTTGATCCAAACTTGTTCATAGCACCCAAAAAAAGGCGCTTTTGGCAGTGCCTAACTTACTTTACCTTACTCACATTGATCGCATTGTTCAATGCCAGATTGGAGATCGCAAAGAGCTGGCCCCCTCGCTTGGCGATTGCAAGTCATTCCAAGGGTGCAAGTGAATATAAGCCCCCTATTTGCGGCTTGATTAATTTACCTTGCACACCTTGCCTAACTAAATTGGAACCTCTCACTGCAAATATGAATTCAAAATCCACAAATTTTATCATGCGCRAATTCTTTTGAAAAACTTAGTGTCTTTCTTGGGGATAGCCACGCATGATAAAATTAGCAAATTTTGAATTCATATTTGGAATTAGAGGCCACAAGTGAGCTAGGCGAGGTGTCCAAAGTAACTAACTAATTAATCGATCTCCAAAGAGGGGGCTTTATTTCTTTACTTTTTATCTTGGAATGACTTCACTTGCATGAGCGGGGTGACCCCGGCCGGCCAAATTGGAATCATGTGACCCACCAGCAGTGAGACGGAGTCAGTAACTTATTTTCATGCAAAGTATTTTCATGCAAAGTATCATACAAACCCGAATCACCTTCGAACTTAGTTTCGAATCCAGTCCGACTAGGACCGCCTGATTTATATTATTAGTCGGGGGAGCTGGTCCCTGGACTCCCTGGAGTCCTGGACTTGCTGGAGCCTGGAGGGGCCCTGCTGGGCCTACTGTACTGGCAGGACGTTAAATCCTCCATTCCAAGTGGGCCCAGAAGGGTAGTTTTTGGATTCACAGGAGGCAAAAGTAAGAAAAAAACTTTTTTGAGACGTGTCTAGGGTATGGTCTTGACCTCTCCTACACTTAATAGGGGTATTAAGGGACCAAACAATTAACCCCTAAAGTCCCAAGGCCATTTTTCTCTCAAAATCCATTCAAAACTGCCATTCCAATGCAAGGTGCAAAGCTTTCAAAATTTTCAATTTTTTTGCATATCTAACCGTAGGATCTTGCACTAGACTAGTATATAAGTCTGTATGAAAATTTTCACAAAATTTGATTGCATAGATTGTAAGATATCTGCGTTTAAAGTGAAAAAAACAAGTTTTTTTTATACATTCTACGAGTAGATTTTTTTGGCTTTGGAGCTTCCTAATCAAATGTTTTTGCTCTACTGAGCTTGAAATTAAAATTTTCTATGTTGAAAATTCAAGTTGAGGACTAGGGGAAAAAAATTCAAGAAAAACACACTTGATATTCAATCATTAAAAAATTGTTAAGTAGAAGTAGGTCCAAGATTGGAATAAAGACTAAATGGTTAATAGCTCTAAGATGGGATTGAAACACAATAATCCCAACGGTGAGATTATTTTAGCAAGTAAACTTAACCTTGTCCAACAATTTTTTTCAAAAAATTGTGAAAATTGCATCTAGAAATGAATCCTATGAGTTATTTTTTCAAGAAGATGCTTAGATTGCCCGAAAAACAAGATTGTCCATAACTTTCTCATTAGTAGGCCAAACAGAATGAATCAAATACTTCAAATTTTTTTTGATTGGTCAAAATAGTGGTTTCTATTGAATTGTAAAAAAATGCATACAATCTGGTCATAAAAATTTCAATTTGTTCCTCAAATAGTAAGTTTTTCAACACTAAAAAAAAAAAAAAATTCCAAAAAAAAGTTTTTTTGCCCGAAAATTCTGCCCGAAGTCGGGCAGCGACCAAAAAATGGTCGTTTGAGCGCTTAGGGGTTAAGGAGGTCACTTTGCCCTGGCCGAGGCTACTTACTTAACCTACAGTACGCTTTAATTTCAGGTTCACCCTTCACAGACAGGCAGCAGGTGGACAGAAAAAACACAATCACATCGTGCCCAGCTTGCTTCAGTCGCATGGTACGGTACTAGACTGAGCATTTACTTTTTGTAAATGTCCATTGCCACGTAACTTACCGATGAGAGCTTTTGGTTTCAAATGTTTGAACCCCATATACCATCGACAAAATTACACCAAGGTAGAAACACCAATTGTCAACCACGCCCAACACCCAACTTGTAGAAGAGCAGTACTTCCAACCTTGGTGTAATTTTGTCGATTTCCAACCAAACCTTTGATTGCGTTTATTTTTAAACTTTCTAGGGCTTCTATAGGGCAAAATTTCGCGAGATCTATTAGAATCTAACCTCTTTGGTTTTGTCCCTCCCAAAAGTGGGCTCTGCAGTGAAGCCAATAAGGGGACACTAGTCCACAAAAAAGGATTGGTCCTTTTCAAAGCTGGGACTAATAAGATTATGACACATGTCTTGTAGTAGTGAGCAAGAAAGTAAGAAGAAGTGAGTGGAATAGTAACTCTAGAATGATCATAATTGGAAGACTCTAGTCATTGGCAATGCGTGTTGTGCACTTTTTGGCTCCCAAAATGCACACTATTTTCAATTTTTGGAATAAATCTAAAAAAAACTTCTATCCCCATATTTCCTATCTTCCTACATGGGAAAGTTTTCTGTGACCTCATATTGCTCTCAATCTGCTCCAAAATTGCTTAAATGAACAACAACTGGTGTTTCTATCTTAGTAGCGTACATTCCAGCTCCTAAATCTGCACCACTAGAATAATATTGCTTACGATGGATTGGCTCCCCTTTGACCTGTTATAGGCTGAATTGCCCCTTACTTACAGGACATTCATTGCACATTCACTTGCGGAGATATTGTACAGGGTAGCTTAAAGGGAAGTAATAAAACCTCCATGAAGAAAGGTGTGGGTTTTGTTGTTTGTCCAAGGTTTGTGCACCAAGGGCATGTAAAAGTGAATAAGATGTACAACATATTTCTAGCAAGGGCCTCAATCATTTGCGCGAGATAGGGGGACTTCCTCTCATGAATGAGGGGAATCATGATGTGATTTAGTAACTTCATTGATGTGTGACAAATTAAGCATTGATAACTTCATAAGTTGTTAAGACTAGTTTCTAGTTTTGCTATTATCAAAAATCAAGTTTGCCTATATATTGAGAACAAGAGTCAGCATACTTTTGTAATCTATACACTTTTGTAAATTTTACTAATTTAAATTTGACGAAACATCAAGAAAAAAACAATGCAAGCTTCATTAATGATATTCCTTGATGAGTAAAAAAATATCCCCTCCACCATTGTTCATTTAGACATATGTAAAAACACTTCACATTGTTAAAAATAGGTCATATATCTTAGTGAATAGTGCTTTGACTTTGCAACCTAAATGGAGTACTTGGCAAGCCATATTAATTGTTGAAGTGGGTTTAGTAAATCGAAACATTTCAAAAATATACCAAAAAACACTTATTGTAAAAGATTCTTCTAAAACCGGGTCAGAGGAGCTTAACCTATCGTTTAACCCCTAAAGGACCATTGTCCGTTCGGTGGACAAATGGGGTTTTGGGCAGGTACCTACAGTCTCAATTTTGGTCCTGATTTTTTGAAACATTTTTTGAAGATAGATTCACTAATCAGCTTTGTGGTAATAAAATAATTAAATCGGTAACCGGGAACAAAAGTTGTGCCCTAATGACCTCAAAATGGAGGAGAAGGGGCAGCCAAACAAATTTTGAAACTTGAATTTAATTTTCAAAATGTTTTTTTCTCCTAGTTTATATTCTTGTTACATAGAAGGATTTGATTCATTCCATTTGGATCTATTGTGAGATAGTTATGGACAGTCTTATTTTTCAGGCAATCTAAGCATCTTTTTTTGAAAAAATAACTTGTAGGATTCATATCTGAATGCAAAATTTATAATTTTTCAAAAAAAAGCCGTTCCACATGGTTTATTTTGCTTGCCAAAACAATCTCACCAATATGTTATTAGAGCATTTTAATGCCATCTTAGAGATATTAATGTTTGGATTTTTGTTCTATCTTCTACCTCCTTCTACTTAAATTTTTTTTAAGGACTCAAATTTGTGCTTTCTAATTTTTTAAATTTTTCATGTGCTCTCAACTCAATTCTCCACCATTATGATTTAAAGCTCATACTTTGTAGTGCAAAAAATTAAAGCTAAGAATGTTCAAAGTCAAATAATCTATTCCTGCAATGTGTTGAAAAACTTGTTTTTTCACTTTTAATGCAGATATCTTGCAATCTGTTTGGTCAAAACATTTGAAACTTCTACCACATATTTTCATACTAGTGAGGTTTTAGATACTATGGTTAGATGTGCAAAAAAAAATTAAAGTCTTTTACTCTTTGCTATAGAAATTGCAGTTTTGGGTGTTGTTTTGCAAAAAAAAAGCAGGACTTGGTTCTTCTAGGATTAAAGATTATCATTTAACCTTGTGAATGGGGTTTTTAATTTAATTATTTTTTTGTAGTGGCAAAAAGTGATCTTTGTGTAAGGTTTTAAATGACTTCATGTAGGGATGGGAAGAAAAACAAATTTGCTAAAATGAAAATTTGATGTCTAAAGTCTAATGATATCATACTTTATTTTGCCAAAAAAAAAAAAAAAAACTACATCACCCTTCATGTCCAATGATGCCTAGTGCGTGAGAGTAGAGAAGTGAACCTACAAGCTTTGAAATTAGTTGTAGATATGTACCTACAACCTACACATAATATAGATACATGTAACATAGACACTTGTAACCACAAAAGGTTTCTATAATATAGACTCTTGTACTCATGGGCTCGTAGATTTTATGCTCACATGCTACCTTTTTCCCTTTAAATTAAACCAAAGACTCTTAGAAACTAATGTAACGATACCTAAATGTGTTCAAACATGGGTAAACTATTGAGCATTGCTTCCAATGTAGAATTGTAAGGATTTTGTTGAAAGTCAAAAGAATATTTTATATTCTCATTTTAAGCATTTTTAGGACCCCATGTGCATAATCTATGAGTTCTCAAAGTAATGAAGATAGTTGTATCCAAAATCAACTATAGGCTCTATTTTTATAATTTTTTCCAAATCAAAATTGAATGTTTGTGTATTTTTTTTTTATGTTCCTAAGTTTTCCCAAAGGCAAATAATTTTGGTATATCTTTACAATTGCATTTATTTCTAGAAATATGTTTAATGTTTGAATGTGGAAGTTAATGTTTGGATGTAGAAGATATAAATTGGTGAATGAACAACAAGGAATAAGAAGGCACATACATGCATCCAATCAATAGACAATTGTACGAGTGATGACATTTGACGCTTACATCTAAGTTCAAGAGTTGCTTCATCTCTCTTTAAAGAATAATGACCATGTGCCTTGCCATATATTCAAACACCATTTCCAAGACAATTTGGTCTTTTAAAAAATATACATAAATAGGTTTCATATTMTTTTTGCTTAAGACAATTATACTAGTATACTGCCTACCAAGGACAAAAAAATTAATTGGCTTATCATAGAAATGTGTGTTAAATAATTTACCACAAATAATGAAAAAGAATTAGAAAATATGATGATATGGTTAGTTATAATTTATTTTATATATGGCATTGAAGTATAAGATTTAAAATTTCAAGTGTTTTAGAATACAATTGGAAAAACATACATATGTTGGATAATTTTGATTTTGACACAAAGGCAAAGAGCTTGTAACTGCAGAAATACACTATTTAAATTTTTTTTTTTTAATCTTCAAAACTGATAAGAAGTTTTTTGAACTAGTTAAATTTTATGCCAAAAAAACTAATGCTTTAAAAACCAATTTTTTGTTASATCATAAGGACTTCAATTTATGAATGTAAAACCTTCAATAAAAGATTATTCATCTTAATATCTTTCTATTGATTAAAAAATTTGTTAAAAATTATTTTATTGATGCAGCTTGCTATCTTTTATGAATTTTTCTAAAAGACTTATTGCATTTCTATAGACATTATTTTTTCTTATTTGTGCACTTTTTTCTAGTTCACTTCATGTGATTTGTCTTTTAACTAGGCAAAATAAGTATAGACTGTATTCTAGGAGTCACACTTGAAGGAGCTTTTTAATAACTTTTTCAATAAATTTAGGGAACTGTCAACTTATCAAACCATGTAAGAATTGCTCAATGACTTTGGTGAAGTCAATCACAAATTTTCCAACCACAACACTTCACTTGTATTATTCACCAAGTTGGAGGAATACTTTGGATGAAGTTTCTCCTATTGTGATTCTCCCTATTATGTAAACTTGTCTTTATTTTGTAATGTCTAAATTTCCTCTCCCAATCATGAAACCAATTATACAAAGACACATGTARAAAGTACACAAACATACATTCATCTTCAAGACTCCAATTGTATAGCATGCATACAATAGTCATCTCAAAAGAAATCATGCAAAAAAACACCAATAAAAATTGAAACTTTGTGTTGAAGTGCGCGCAATACACATGGAATTTGTTTTTTTAGTGATTATATCCATCAAAAGTAATTTAGTGTTTTTGGGTGGGGGATTAATTGACAATATATTATCATTTTGCTATGGAGGAATTTGTTACATTGCTACAAAACCTTACGAGAATATTACTCTAGTTTGGATGAATGGTAAACATTTAGATGGTAAGTTACCATCCCTAATTTTGTCTTTCATCCATGTCTATGAATGTAGAAAGCTCCATGACTCCAATGAAGATCACTTCTTGCATTTGTTTCTCAAAAATGAAATTAAAAACTTGGTTGTTATGTCAAATGTCATCACAATAGCCTTATACACCCAAATTTTGCAAATATGAACCCAATAATGCCACTAAACAATGTCATTTTGTGGCCTTTGGATGACTTTTAAAAAACTTGGAGAGCAAGGTTGAGAGAGACTTGTGACTTTTCTATAAAAAAAAAATGATGCAAGAGTTAAAAATTGATCACAAAGATGTTATTTTAGAGTCAGGGTTTAGATTCACTTGAAGGACCTTGCTCTTGATCCACATTTTAGGCTTAAGAATGATTTTAAAAAAGATTCAGTCTAACAAATGTCATCAACAAACTACTTCCTTGAAAGATTTGAAAAATTGAAAAATTTCCTAAATTGGATATTCTAATTACAATTTGAGCTGTTGGCCAATAATCATGGTTTGTTGATTATTTTTCTTTGAAGAATGACATTGAAAATTTTAGAGCACATTTTGCATTCGAAATATTTTTCTTCAATTTTCTTCGAAATTCACAAGAATTTCAAATTTTGACAGAAAATCTAAAACTCTTTTCGACTTATTGCACGCATGCCACTTACCATGCACAACCACTTATCGTGCGGACACTTTCACAATACCTAATATGGCTTCCAAAATCTCATCTGAATTATAAGTTGCATATTTTTCTATTGTGAGGAAACAAACTATGTTCACTGCTCCCATAGTGGAACTAGCTATGTTCATTGCGTTTGTGTGTGTGTCAGTTACTGCCAGTTTTAGATGTATAGTGTATAGTGACAAACTATGCACCATGACAAAAAAAATTAATTTTAAAATTTTTAGTTTTTAATACCCCCCTCCCAAATTTTTTTAATTTTTTTGGGGATGGGGTGAATTAAAAATTAAAAATTTCAAAATTAATTATTTTTTTCAGCCCACTCCCCCAAGCCCTCCCCCTCTCCTCTTGTAATTTTCAAGGGGGGTGGGGAGATGCAAACATTATGGGATAAATTTATATCCTGCCATATACGTATTCTGATGTTTGTATACATATCTGTATTCGTACATGTATTTGTCCATATACGTATCTAAATGTGTATTAAGATCCAAAGGCTTCCGATTTTTTGTTGAGGAGGGGTGGAAATTTTTCTCCTTCCATCCAACGGCTCCTGATTTTTGCAATGGGGGAGAACCAGGTATTTAAAACCTGGGGTGACAGGCAAGTCACTCTAGATAGTGAAACTAGAGATGCTCGGGTTGAACCCTAGAAAGGTTGCAACTTTTGATTTGAAAATGCCATATCATTTTTTCACAACAATCCCCTCTACTTACTAATGACAATTTTAAGAAAAAATTAGTATTCATAATATAACCACTCCTTGAAAAACATTACTGAACCCAAATATGCATCTCTAATCAATTGAAACTTAAAGAACAATGTTCGGGAGGGACCGGTGGACTTTAAAGTTAGCCGGTGGAATGGGGAAATAGAAACTAGCTGCAATTTGGAAACATTATTTAGAAGAAAACTGATGAAAAAATCCATAAAAAAATCTACTTTGAATTAGAAACAAAGGAATTAACCTGACTTCATACTTGAAAAAAATGGCACAATTTGAGAATTGAAGGAAAATAGCCACTTAAACTCAAAAAACTTCCCAAACGCCTTAATTTACGAACAAGCTATGATAGCTTGGAAAAAATCAGCCGTAGTTGACTTAGTCACATGGCCATTGCATGGTTTGGGGGTTTAGCTTCTGCTGTACTACATGGTATTTGGGGCCCCGGTCTGGTTTAGACAAAGGGTGGAGGCAGAGTGGAGGCAGATTTTTTGTACAACCAATAAGGTAATGACTAATGCGTAAACCTAAAATAGCACAAATTAATAAGCAATTCAGCATGGTTCCAAATACCGGCAATATTATATGGAAACACTTTTTGTGGAGTCTTGTTGGTAGTGAAGGGGGGATTCTAGATTTTTTAGTACAATGCATTTTGGGGACATCATAGAACTGATACAACACAACATCCTAGGCAACTTGGCGTATGAGCCCGGGAATTGCACACCTTGAGTTTCCATGTCAGGAACAAACGGAGGAACTGACCCTTGCCCCATGCAAACAAGAATCTACAAGCAAGGGGAGTCCCCTTGGGAGCAAGGTCAGCATGGGGAGTTGAAATGGGAACCTCTAGCTTGGATTCCAACGGAAGTCCCTAACACTTAACCATCACCCAAGGTGCTTTAATTAAGGTCATTCCAAATCACAAGAGCTAGAGCTTGAGAAAAAAAAAAAGACAAAACTCCTTGGAGCACCCAAACTAGGGTTMAGTGGAATTTGGTGTTGTGTTTATCTTGTATTGTATTATTCCTAGTTAAATCTTCCTTTGATGCYACTGTTACAATTGGGGACAGTCTTTATGATCAATTCTATTATATGAATAAACAAAGTGTTGAAAACCAACCATAACCACTCTCTTGAATAGTGAGAGTACATTTTGGGCAAAAATATGTAATGGGAAAATTTAGAAAGTGGTCAAGATTAGGTGTAGTTATCTTATAGGATATAGCTTTGGTTCCGTAATGGATCTTCAAGCATGCAATAAAATAATTCCAAAATAAATGCTTCAAGGTTGTAAAAGAAACTCAATGGGGTTAGGTTGAGGTTAGTTATTTTTGCTCAACTATATTTATAGCCCTATCACATCTTACATATTCCTCAAYTTTGTTTTTTTGGCTCCATTTGATGAGCCCCATTCTTTTGAAAGAGTCTATKATATTGCAAAAGGCAAGCTTTGTAATCTTGATTCTAGCTTGTCCATTCATGTCAAAGATGTCCTCTACATCTAACTCAATGATTCATGTTTGGTGTTTTTCTATTGACATCCTCTACAAATGTTTGATTGAATGATAACCATTTACAACCTAATAGCTACACTATTTGCCCTTCTACGGACTCAAATTTTTAATCAATTCAAACATTGAAGGCCAAAAACATAGTCGTTGGAAGTTGATGGTGTGCCCCTCTACATGCATTTTAAGTAAATTTTTACTGAAAATCTCCTTAAAGGTAATTACTTAAAATCTTGTGTCTAGGACTATACTTAAAAACTCACTTAAAATACCCCTTTTTCTTGTAGTGAGCCCTCAAAAAGACTGCGAGTTTTGCACCGTTGCGGTGCAATTACAGAAAAAAATAAAAATAAAAAATTGGAATCTGACATGGCACTACTAATGCCATATCAGCGCCACATCAGATTGACTATTTTTTAATAATTAAAAAAAATTTAAGAAAAAAAACATGTTTTTTTATTTGTCTATATTAGTACTGCGGGGGTGCCAAAAATGGAGTCTTAATGCCCTCCACATGGCTGAAATTTTTCCTAATGATACGATATTCAAATGTCGTGTTCTTTAGTGCATTTGAGCCTCCTTTTACTTTCCAACAATAAAATATGAAAATTTGACCAATATAATGTTAGTAGTAAATAGGTACAATAGCTAAAAGTGGCAATTTGGGGGATATCCACTTTATTCCATGGTCATTGCCTACGATTTTTTGACAAGGGTTGCTATTATATAAGCAAAGGAGTGTATGATTATGAGCCTAGAATACTATAAACCTATGTTATAGGTGTATATACTATGAAAATCGCCCATGATTATAGGATATATATATGTTACAAATACCCATGTTATAGATATTTATGATACATACACCTTCTATAGTGTGTGGTATCTATATTATAGGTAAATATAATGTAGGCTCAATGCTCACAAGCTTGCATTCTTGTACTCACATACTGGCACCGTTGGTTTTTTGAGTATGTATAATACGGTTCAATTATCTTACAAATTGCCTATAGTGCCATTCAATTTTTTTTGCATAATATGAAATACAATTGGCATTTTTTGTCTTGCATATTTAATATTAAAATTTTACACAATTCCAATTAAGCATACCACAATTCAATGTCACCTCCCCCTCAAATTCTGATGAATTGTTTCAATTAATATTCATGATATTACATGATAATTTACCAAAATATATTGATGATGTTTTTTTTAAATTGATTAATTGATAAAAATTAATATTAATTATATAGATGTGTAGGAAACATCCAGGCATACACACATTTTTCTTTCCTTCAACAAGCATCCCTAAAAAAGTTTTAGAATTCCCTCTCAATAGAGATTTCAATGTTGAAAAAACCCAAAATTTGAAAAATAAATATCTCTTTATTGTAATTAGATTTGGCAAAGTAACTGTACCATCATGCTCAAATGTGCAAATTAATAGTTATAATGTGAAAGAAAATTCACCACCGATGTTTTTCAATCAATTATCATATAAAATCACTAATTATATCTGTGGATTGTAACCCAAGTAACCAACGTGTCCAAATGTTGAGTATGTTATATGATCATATTGCATGTAAGTATGTAACTTTCAATTCATGCACAAACCAAAACTTGTCAATGAAGGGTCACATGTTTTGTTTGTATATTGACAACTTGCACTTTGATCTTAAAATGTAACCAATGCATACATTTGATGGACATACAAAGAATTTGAGGCCTTCAAGGGGCCATCCCCATGTATAGCAGTGAATTTGAGACCTTTTAATTAAACAAAACAATCTCTATTTTAGAGAAAGAGTGCAAACAATGACCTTTTTCTTGTTTAATATATGAATCATAACCTACTTTCCTAGATGATTTCAATGGACTAAAACACTATGATTCCATTTAGCATATAGCAAGGCAACAAACGGTAGTCCAAAGAGCTACTTGATGAACCCTTGGTCAACTTGACAAGGATTTTTTAATTGCCTATGGGCTAGTTTTGAACTTTGAGACCTTTAATCCTCCAAGGAAATAGAAAACCACAAAATCCTCAAAATGTGKAGAAATCCATGTTTTACAAGATAAATGATTGTATTGGGTAACAACATGATCTAAAACTAGCTGTGCCATAGATCAATCAAATTGTTCAAGTTTTGGAAAAAAAATCAAGGATGTGAGATGTATTTTAATAGTCCATTATATGAGCATATATTTGTCTTATAGGCCAAATACAGTATGGAGTACAATTCATTGAAGCATGTAGAATTAGGTAGAGGTACGTTCAAATACCTAGACATGACTTGCATGCTCAAGTCAAGGTTGCAATAATTCCAAAAGATGATTAGCCCAACATTTAGTCATTGTATATTTTTATACCTACTAACCACTCCCATCTCTAAATTCGCTCATTCTCTTATATCCTACAAAGAAGAAATGTCATTCTTCAAGGAATGAAGAATTCATTTGAAAAAATGGATGCCACACTTGGTGAATGAAAGTCACCCTCAGGTTGTTATTCCTCGTCTACTCTTGCAAATACATTGTGGTCTATTTGTACAAACCAAGTGTATGGTGTTTTTGGATCCAATGTTGTATAAAGAATTTACTACATTTTCATGCAATATTAATTGCAAAATGCATGGTTGCTCTCACAACTAATATATCTATGCAAGCCAAAAATTCACAAGTGATTTGGACCTATCTTCTTCTTTCTATACCTTCACAAAGTGATAATAGATGTATAATTGCACCATTGTACTTATTCTATGAATACAACAGTTAATGAAAATTGCACAACAAAGTCCCCAAAAAATCATAAATTTTACAACAAAAAATTAGAAAAATTAGAAAAATCATAATTTTTCAAAATCATAAAAATCATAAATTTTGCAACACTTCCATTGATATTGTTTGAGTTCACAAAAATATTCAGAACTTTCCAATACCTTCAATACTTTCTTTGAATCCTAAAATGCACATTATATACCACAAGGGCAAATGTACTCAATATCCTTTAGAGATTATGAGACCTCAATTTTTTTTCAAAATGATATACTTGAATTCTTGTTGGATTAATAACAATCATCATTACAAGAAAATTCATTGATATTTTTGAAACCTATACCAATATATAGAAGTGCCATATACTTGAATTTTATTTTATTGGTCATTGATAAAGAAGTACAACAGTTGTGTTTAACATCTGAAGGACAATACACTTTTAGAAGTCTTGAGTATGAATTCATTTTTGAATAGATGAAAATGACAAAGACATGCTCTTGCATTAGCTATATTACTATTTTATTTTTATTTTTTATGAATGTCCAAATCAAAAGTAATGGAGTTCAAAAGCTTAGAAGCAATTGAGGCATATTAATAGAGGGGGCAAGCAATCAACAAAGTGAGGTGAGTTTTTTCTTCAAGAACTACCCCATTACGAATCAAATGGGAGCAAACCCATTGTGGGCAAAATTGTCATGGTGATGTACATTTCAGAACTTGAATGTACACTACCATGACAATTTTGCCCACAATGGGCTTGCTCCCATTTGACCCACAATGGGATAGTTTACCTTAGTGGGAGTGAGGAAGAACTTATTGCCAAACTAGTTTTTTGGGCCCAAATAGAGATGCTCTTATACCATTACTGTCTTGGAAGCCAATTCTATTGCAAATTATGTTTAAAGAGCAATCCCACAACAACACACCATAATTGCTATTTTAAAGTTTTGTACCATTGATCTTCTATGTCAGGAATGCCCACCATTGATTTGTTTCACCATGTTGCAATGGGGAAGCTCTAAGAGCAACCCCACCAGTGAGTTCCCTATCCCTAAAAATTTAGGGAGAGGTTCTCAAATACAGATAGGGATACGGAACCTTCACCGCACCAAGCTTTTCCACGTTCTGTATCTGGAGCCTCGTTTGCAAGATTCACGAGGTCTCATCTGTATATGAGGTCTCGAAATAAAGTAGGGAAAAGGATACGGAAGACCTGGTGGGGATGCTCTAAGGTGAACAAGGTAGAAGCACCAATTGTCAACCACACCCAACCTATAGAAGAGCAATAACTTAATTCCAACAAAGGCTACAAGAGATTTCCAATTGAAGCTTGGATTGTGTTTTCTTGGTCCTCTTCGAAGTTGGGACCAATAAAGTTAAGACAAATCTCATGTAGTAAGTGAGCAAGAAAGTAAGAAGAAGTGAGCGGAAAAGTAATTCTAGAATGATCGGTATTGGAAGACTCTACACATTGGCACTGCCTGAAGTGCACTTTCCGGCTCCCAAAATTCACAGTAATTTCAGTTTTCGGAGTAAAATTCTGAAAATAATATTTCAATCCAAATAGTTCCCATCTTCCTACGTGAAAAAATTCCTACAAACTCATACTGCTCACAATCTGCTCCGAAATTGCTTCAATGAGCGACTACTGGTGCTTCTACCTTGTTATGAGCCTACCCCTTTGGGTGGTGAGGGGTTAAGCTACATGAGTAAAAAGGATATGATAACATCACCACCTCTAATTGCCATCCTCACTCATCATCTTCACTTAACCCCTAAAGTTCCTTGACTGTGTTCTCACCAAAAATGCTTCAAAACTGCCATTTCTAATATAAGTACCAAATTTTTGAAAAATATCATTTTTTGACACATGTAACCATAGGATCATGTAGTAATCTAGTTTGAGAATATGTGGAAAAAAATTTAGAAATTTCCACCATGTAGATTGCAAAGATATTAGCATTTGAAGTGGCAAAAATCCTTTTCTTGGCCCTGCGAAAAGTCGGGCAGCTGCACTTCACAAGGTCAAATCATTATGAAAAAATGTTCAAAATGGTTGTATTTCTTTGGATTCATTCTTCAGGGCAAGTTGGCTACATATATGAAAATTTTCAGATCATTTGGAGTTGTACAACATATAGGAAAAAAATAGTAAGTAGAAAGAAGTAGAGAATGATTCGAAATACTAAATTGTTAATAAATTAGTTATAAAATTAAAAAACTCCAATCCAAAAGGTTGAATTGTTGTAATAAACAATCTACATCCAAGAGCATTATTTTTTTTCAAAAATATTGAAATTTCAGTAAAATAAAGGACTTCAAAGTTTTTTTTCAAAGTTTTTTTTGTTGTAGGAATTCCATGACTGCCCGCAAACTAAAAAGCCTCATAACTTTCATCTCAACTATTGAAATGCAATAATTCAAAGCTTTTTGAGTACATATAAATGTGAAGAACAAATTCCAAATTTTTATTTCTTAAAAATGTGATTTTTTTAGATCAAAATATACAAATCTCTAGTCACATGTACCTGCCCAAAATTTCTATGTTGCCAAAAAACGCATGTTGGTCTTTTAGGGATTAATAGGGTTAGAATTTGCAAATACAAGTCTCCGCAACATTAGCCCATCCATGACCACTCCATTGAGAGAAAGCAGATTACAATTTGATTTTTTCATGCAAATTTGGCATCCTCTTGTCCAAGTTTTGTTAAGAAGATGAGATTTGGTCTACATCAATGCAAGATACTAGAGAGTTTGATGAGCCATGCCCACCTTTGTATGCTTTGAGCCCAAGATTCACATCAGATTCACATTTTAAGGAGGCATAAGCATCTTTGTTGTTGCCATGCTAAAGTTGTTGTAGGTGTGGCTTTTAAAAGAAGCATAGACTTGCAAAAAATCCATGGCGAATCGCTTGGCAAATAGGATAAAACCGTCAAATCCCTCTTTAAAAAACATTTGATTTCCCAATATTCGAAAGTTTTTTCCAAGGTGCTTGTCCCTGTAAGTTACCAACAAAAAATCAAAACAAAAATTGGCTGCCGTAAGTGCCCCAAATTGTGCAGACTGCAGACCCTGATAAAGTTCCGATACAGCCCTGTGAGGCCAAAAAATAAAGTGGGTCCAGTCAGTTTACACAAATCCAGTCATGCATCTGCCCTGTCAGAAGTCGCATCTGAAATTTAATTCTTTGACAAACGCTTTTGGTTTCAGTTGAGCAAACTGCAGAGACCAGAGATACTGCAGTCAGTGCAGTGACTTATCTGACAAAGTTAAAGATGTTTTTCGGACAGTTTTGCAGACTCGTATGAGCAAAGATWTGCAAGTGTTGTTTTGCATCTGTCCGTCATTCCTTTGTACTATACACTACTATCTTATGATATAAACGCTTYCAGAGTATGGTAATGTACATACAAATAACTTGCCAACTATCTGTCTATAATTGAACAAGAAATTTAAGTGCTACGCATCCCAGGTGCTCATGATTAGGTGATAGCAGTACACGTGAAAGCAATGACCGATATGCTGCCACTGCTCCATTGATACAAAGTATGAAAAGCGTGTCCATCTCATTACCATTGAATGCGTAAATTTGAAATCGATTGCTTCATAAATGCTAATTGATATACAGGCTTGAATGTTTCCAATAAGAGAAGCTGCCACTAGGCCTCAGATGCTGTCAAAAAATTACCTCAAAGATTGTGCTCTGAACGGGGTATCGCGGTTTCGCTCTTGCGTTACAACTAAAAGTAGATTCCAAAGCCCACTTCTTTGGGGTCTCTATCTGTCATCCACGGTGACCTGCAWTCAAGGTGCAATAGCAGTAACAGTGCAATTAGGCAAGAATTCAAGGAAGGAATTACTGTTAAATAAAGTCAAGAGTGCCACGAGGCAATAATTGGTAATAATATGAGATGGTTGGAAGTTTGCAGTTGAGCWTACCGGAATATGATTATCAATGGTTCTTCAATCCCAGTGAAAAGCAAAAGTGCTATTCCATTTCAGGTGAAGGTGAGCATTCAGGAGGCATTATTCTCAAAAGAAAAAGGTTCTGCTGAAAAGAGGGAAGATACATACTTGTTCATGACAAAGTTAAGAGTGCCTTCTGCTGCACGCTCCAGCAACTTCCGCCTTGCTGATTCTGCAATTCCTCCCTCCTACAGTTGAGTCCCCAAAGCAACACCTCAGACCAGGAATTGAAGCAGCAAACACTAGAGGGAATCAAAGAATTGGGACCAGTCCAGGTAACAAACTTGTTGGTTAGAACTAATGACGAATTCCAGAAAAATTGGGTGGACTCCCTGGTTGGAACAAAACGTAATTTCCACTAKTTCAATGAAGACCAGGTAATCGAGATCAAGGCTTTAGCCAGGAACTAGCAGTAGAGATAGCGGGAACCCTCTTTATGATTTTGACCATACCTCCTCMGGAAACCACACCCCAGGTTGCGTGGAACCTTCTAACACTGCTCTGGCAAATGCAGCCACTGAAAAGCCTACAGATCTGCAGTCCAACAAAGGTGATCTATATGTCAACAGTTCCAGTAATGCAAACAGTTTTGCAAGGGACAGGACCAAACTCCAGAAATTAGATCTGCGGAAGACTGCGACCTATCAGAAATTCAGGTGTGGCAATTTCTGGGAGTGCATTCCGGTACTTKGAGACRGCACTCCGAATAGCATGACATATTACATAGGTCTGCTGATCACATCGTTATTAAAAGAGGCAAATCGACAGCAGAATGATCATGCAAATCAGGGAAATTGCACTGTAAAGTATAAAGCTTACTTACACAGAAAGCATTTTGTGGCTAAAGATGCCAATTGCTTTCTTCCCATCCTCACACTCCAAATCAACCTACAAA
>VACF01000421.1:0-60924 GCA_006891605.1 Pleurozium schreberi | reverse complement strand
ATCAGTTGAAATTTTTGCAAGACACGGAAACTTTCATTGTATTTTCAAATTTTTGTTTAAAATAAATAGCACAATGTAACTTCTAATATCATACAAACACCAAAGTTTTTCTTTAGACCTTACAAGAAGGTTGAGGACACATGCTGTGCTAAGAAGTTTGATACTCGTACATCTACTTCTTAAATAGCGCAATATCCAGAAAACATATAGTGATAAGTTAAATGCAAAGAATAAATTCCCCCTCTCTCACAATTCTTGGAATTHTGAGATCCTAGTAAATTACAAAGAGCTCCAAATGTTTTTTATACRGGCATTTAATATTTCTCTTCAAATGAGCTCTACCTTTTAATAAATTATAAATTACTATTTAGAACTAAGAATGTGGCTTGTAATTGACATTTTACAGAATCATAATCATATTAGAAAATTCAATGAGCTGTAATTCAAGGATTATCATCAAAGTAATTGCACCTGCTAATGAGGACTCCCATGTACCATAATTCATAATCATGGAACACACTATGTAAAAGGTCATAGCTTTCACTAATGACAATAAGGAATCCCATGTGCCATAATTTGTAATCATTAAACACACTGTTTAAAAGGTCATAGCTTTCAGTGATGATGACCACCATCATTAAACTCTACTCCAACATTATTCTTGATTGACGTCCAAATGAATGCTTGTACATGAAATTTTCCAATYAAAAGTATTGAAATTATTCACTAAAACCATGACGCCTCCACTTACTCGGAACTTACCTCAATCTAACCACAAACTGAAACACTACTTTCAAAATTAGTATAAGACAATTCCAAATGCATTAATTAAGTAGGCATTATATAAATAAACAAATTAGCGCTTAGACCATTTCAATTTTTTGGTCCAAAAAAATGCACACACAAGTTCCAATTTTTTTTTTGGACGCAGGATTCATGTTCTCGTAGTGCTATGCAAGTTCTTGGATCATTTTGTTAATCCATAAATTGTTCATGGACTCAGTGGCCGCATGTAACAAATATAAATTATATTAAATGAATGCTTGGTGCATTTTTTTGGTCCAAAAAAATGTACACACACGTTCCAATTTTTTTTTGGACGCGGGATTCATGTTCTTGTAGTGCCATGCAAGTGTTTGTATCATTTTATTGATCCATAAATTGTTCATGGACTCAGCGGCCGCATGTAACAAATATAAATTATATTAAATGCATGCTTGGTGCACTTTTTTGGTCCAAAAAAATGCACACACAAGTTCCAATTTTTTTTTTGGACGTGGGATTCATGTTCTCGTATTGCCATGCAAGTTCTTTGATCATTTTATTCATCCATAAATTGTGTTAGAATCTCCATAATTGTATTAGAATCCAAATAACATGATATAGTGGGCTTTCAATAAACACAATAAACAAAAACGCCCTTAGAGGTCATTATATGAAAAAGAAAATAAACTAGTGATCATAGATGTTTAACATAACAAAAAACCTGAATCATACACTATTGAAGAACATGATTCTTTTTTTAAAAATTTGCCTGCAGTAAAACATTAATCCCTAAAAACTTGTAGTTCAAGAATATGGAAAACCCAAAACTTTTAAAAAAATGAACCGTTAACTTGAATCTCTAATTTTTTACCCTAAACCATGTCCCTAAAACCCTAAACAGTGACCGTAAACCCTAAACCCTGACCCTAAACTCTAAACAGTGATCCTAAACCCTAAGACCCTAAATCTAAACTCTAAACCCTAAGACTTGGACAACGCACAACAACTAAGTTACATTGGATGCTTTCCAAATTAGGAATTCCAAACGACTGTAAGAGTCAGCACATGCACATGCTTGGAAATAGTCGAAAGAATAATTTTGGCAACAATAATTGAACCTGAGACTTTTTGAGCTCACGTAACAATGAATTTTAAAAAGGCCCACGAAGGTGCCAGCAAATTGTCCGAGAAAATTCCGTGCGGGTCGTTGAAATTCTACCGCGTGGCCCGTTGAAATTTGAAATCAAGTTTTTGGCGGGTTTTTTTCCCGCCCAACGCACCGTCGTAACTTTGTCTCTCTCCCGACGCCTTGACGTCGAAACTCCAGAGTGCTTCATTTTTGCTTCAATTCTTCCTGCGCCAAACTATTGCACAT
The DNA here is from genome assembly GCA_006891605.1 of Pleurozium schreberi. Taxonomy (NCBI): domain Eukaryota; kingdom Viridiplantae; phylum Streptophyta; class Bryopsida; order Hypnales; family Hylocomiaceae; genus Pleurozium; species Pleurozium schreberi. The sequence goes on along the minus strand of VACF01000421.1, from coordinate 58,784 downwards.
TGCTCCGCCGTTTTGGATCGCACGAAGTATTTGTGTCCTTGTTGAAGAGTTCTCCTACTGTCTTTGAAGATCGGGCATCGTGAGCGCAGCCATTGAGGTTTGTTGTTATTATGACTTGTTATGCTTTTCCTTCATTGTTGAAACAGGTAGTAGTTGACGATCATGTTTTTGCACGACTGCCGACGATTTAGATTTCTTGATTTTTGGACAGGATTCAGTGATGTATACTCCTTTCTTTTCATATCTGACCGCAGAAGGGTGTCGTCTGTTGCAATGTGGTGTTGTTGACGTACATTAGTGTCCGATATTTCCGGCGAAAATTCCAGAATAGTAACATAATTAGGACACAAAGTCTTCTCAGATTATCATCGACTCGACGATATCAGATGTGTAGTAAGGAAAGTCTCAATTTAATGGAGAGTCTCAATTTAATGAAGCTTTCTCTATACTAAATATAGAATCGAATTAAAATGAGACCGCAACTTGTCTCATTTTAACAAATAAGGCCTTCTTTCTTCCGCTGCTACTGCGACCGTAACAACATTTTCCGGAATCTCCTTGGGTAAAGTAGCAGCGGCACTCTGGGTTGTGCCTGGGTACCGAACCCCATCGTTCAGTCTCGGGCTATTCTTTTTCCCGAGGCTTCATCATTTACTTCCACCGTAGCTGCAAGTGAAAGCGGACGTGATGGATTTGTGGGGCATTTCGCTCGCACGTGGCCGATTCCCCCACACCCCCAGCACTTGCCTTGCCGTTGATATTCCAGTCGCTCTGCTGCCGTCTTGGCCAAAGCTGAGGTTCCACGAACCGCACCTAGTTCCATCGATACAGGACTCGTGTTTCCAAGGCCCGTTTGAAATCTTCCAGCTGTGTTTCGAGAGTTACGGGCCACACTCTTCACATACAAAGACTCCGAGGGCGTGCGACGAGCTTGCCGCTGTCCCCAAAGTCTCTCATCGATTCGAGAAGCCATGGCCATCCACTCATGCAATCGACGAGGTTGACTCTCCGCCGTAGCGATAGAGTCTAAAATTTCATCCTTTAAACCACCACGAAATCGTGCCACTAAACTTGCTTCATTCCAATCGATTTGTGCGGAATATTCATTAAAAGTGGAAATGTATGTAGCCACGGAACCGAATTGCTTCAACCTCTCGAGACAATCTTCAACATTGCCACGCCGATCAAGGTCCCCATATACTCCAATAACCGCTTCTCGAAAAGYATTATAGTCTTCCAACAACTCATGATCCCGTCCTTCATCAAGTGCTTGCAATAAGGACATAGCCCAATTTTCGGCTGAACCACTCATGTATGAGAGTGCATAAGCAACCTTGTCCGCATCAAAGTTGTACGTTCGAGGCTTTCCTCGAAGCACCAAATGGAGCTGCGCAAACCAGCGATAGATCTCATTACCTTTCTTTTCTGAGAACTTTTCTGGGTCCGCCACCTTCGATTCTTTGCTTCCCAGCTCCCTCGTACTTAATCTCTCCACCCTGTCAACTTCTCGGTTTGAGCGTCCCGAGGATTCCTGACGCGGGACTGTAGCCGTCCCCTCCGCAATCTGTTGGATGATATGAGGAAGCGATGCTTGAAGCACTGCTTGGATTTGATGTTGCACAAAGGCTACCCACTCCGGTCCAACTCCCTGAGGCAGGGCCTCTGGTTCCACACCTTCTCGATCCATCGACGATATGTGCCGAAAAGAAACTGAATTTTTTTTTTTTTAAATCAAATCATCTCCCATTATTCAATTCCGCCATCGAGCAGCCTTGATGGCGATACCCTGATCAAAGCCTGGACCCATCTCGGGTACCTCTGGCCTTCTCCAAAACTAAAACCTGATCGATTAGTTCGGAGAACCCCTGATCGGAGACTGTTCATGGATGCGTTATTATGTTAAGACTTTCGTTTATGTTCATATTTATCAGTCTCTTATCAAATGTAATTCCATAATGTTAACACTGAGATCAGTAAATTCCCATGAACTGAATTGATATTCAGAACGCTTCATATTGAGATTACTGACAAAACCTAAAAGCAATCATGTGACAGGCTTTGATTCCAAACAGGTTCAGTCAATCATGACATGATCGATATTGACTTCGTAACCAGTGAAGGAAATATTCCCAGTTAAGTCATAACCATGTGGCAAACTTCAGATTACTTCTGGAATTACAAACAGAGACCGAATATGAAATTAATAAGCATAGTAAAACTCCAAGATAGCACAGAAGGCATGTATCTGTATTGACAAAATAACACATGAGAGACAAGCCCTCTCACCTGGCTTTAAATAGAAACAGAATGCATCCTATGTTCCTAAACAACCGCCCTAACCGTCACTCCTGTTTCCTTGTTACGAGCCAGTTCTAGATGTTGGTCATGGGTCAAGCCCTACTTTTGCCTTTCAAAATAACTTGGGGAGCCTTGCTTGGTGCTTGTAGAACATACGGTAATGTGGAGTTGGGTATACTTGCCGCTAATGAGCTTCTCAAGTTGGAACCGAAGAATACTTCTGCATACGTACTTCTCTCAAATATCTATGCTGCAGCTAGCAAGTGGGAGGAGGTGTTGTGGGTGCGCACTATGATGCAGGAGAGAGGTATACGCAAGGAGCCAGGGCGTAGTTGGATTGAAGTTGATAACAAGGTCCATGACTTCATCGTAGAGGATACATCTCATCCGGAAGCGAAGGAGATTTATGCTGAGCTGAGGAGATTGAGTGAGACAATTAAGGCCAAAGGCTACATTCCTGATACGCGGCTAGTGTTGCGGAACATTGATGAGGAGGAGAAAGAACTTGCTCTTTGCTCCCATAGTGAGAAGTTGGCTATTGCTTACGGACTCCTGCGGGCACCCCCTGGACAGTCAATTCGGGTGTTCAAGAACCTTCGAGTGTGTTCAGATTGTCATATAGCAACCAAGTTTATTTCAAAGGTGACTGAACGAGAGATTRTTGTGAGGGATGCTAATCGCTTTCACCACTTCCAAGATGGCGTGTGTTCTTGTGGTGATTATTGGTGACTAGGTTGGCAATCTTTACCAATTGCTTGCTATCTTATTTTTTGAGTCCCTTGACCATGACTTTTGCATGCAATTGGAATTTGAGAATTTTCATTGTAATTTGTCATCATTTGCAAATATAGTTATGATGTTGATCATTGATTGAAAAAAATTGCATCGGTTGGAAGTGATTGGAGGGAGATATTCAAAGTGGTTGATATCTCTGCATTTTCTTTAGTGATGGTTTTTGTAAAGAAGTGAAAATCAAAGCATGGYAGATTTTAGTTAGAATTAGCYGYARGCYCCYTGTCCATATAGTRTGCATCCTTTTGGTGTGAGCTTTAAAATGTGGTGAAAAGACTTCACAAAAAAATATCAAAATGAATGTTTTGAAGTTCTTTGTTGAAGATGGCCATGCAAGGAGTTATTTTTTTCCCAGTAGCAAGTTTACTTTGGTTGCTATTGTAGTTGATGTGTTCATAATTAGGTTGTTCAATTTTTGGTCCTTGCCTTGATGTGAATTTTAAAAGTCAATGTGATTGCCTGCCTAGGTGATTATAATTGTAGTAGAGAAATTTCATGTCAATGCGGCTTTAAGCTGAATAGAAAAAAATTGATTTTGGAATAGGAAGTATGTCTATTGTAATCAAAGTTTGTTTACTTGGTCCTCCATTTCTTGCTCTTTTGTGTTGTTTGGTTGAATTTGTCTCAGTAGCTATATTTTCCCATCTGCATTCTACAAAATTCAATTGTCCAATTCAAAGAATTCTATTACCTGAGAGCAGAAGGGTGCAATAAGTTCTCATCGCATGTTGACCACAAATTCCATGTCACGCTCTCTTGAAAGTTGAAGCTACATAGAAACATCGATTCACCAAACCGTAAACCCTACACACAGAACGCAAATCCGCAAGAACCCGTAATGATGGTTGTTCACACCAAACCATTCAAAAACCCTAAACACCTCGTCCAAAGCAAACTCATCTCCTTSCAACGATGCACACGCAACGGTTGGGTTTAGGTGACGCAGCTTGAACTGTATTTGTTTCAAACCATACAATATCCCTAAACCAGATTGCCAAAATCTTTCAATGCAACTAACACTAAGGTAAATCCAAGAAGACGCGAGCATTGTATGCTGTAAGAAAGAGTATCCACTTATAGTAGTCAGACAGTCAATTCTATGTTGTATACAATGTAAAACTTAGATGTAAGAGTAGTTAGGTCAATGTAGGAATCCGAGAGAAATAAATGAACTAAAAAGTATATTTCCTATAGTACAATACTATGCTCATAGTAATAGCAAATTTAATTTTTTTATCCTGACCAATATGCCACTCTCAAAGTAGCTGAGAAAGTAGCAATTTCAAAATTTTGGTCAAAAAAATTAATATGAAGGGGGCTATTTTAGTACCACAGCATTTTCAAATGGAGCCTATTATTCCATACCCTATAGTACTTTAAAGACGTCCAATGCCATTTTCTATATTACTCTAAACTCTTTTATAATTTTTTGACCACATTATTTTAAGATACCCTATTGTTTGTTCGTTCACATTTGGGTACTCCGCCAAATAACTAACCCCCTTCGTGCCACGGTCATAAGTACATCTTACAAATTTCCTCCATTTTTTTTCTTGTTCACATGCTCACAAGCTCAAAGGCTCGCCCGTTAGCAACCCTAATTTTCATGTTGCCTGGTAGAAAAAGAAATGACCATAAAAGCTAGAAAATGAATTTTTGAATTTTTTATTTTTATAGATCATATTTATGTCGACATTTGAAGCTTTGATTTATTCCATATGCATTAGTCATGTGAAGTTATGGACAATCTCCACATCAAAAAACGGATTTCTCTTTTTGTTTTCAAAATTGAAAGAGACATTGTATTCATTCAAATGACATTTCCGTTGTTGACTCTGTAGTCTGGATTTGTGTCTAACCCACAAAACCCAGGACTATAGTATAGGGGTTCAAATCTAGGGGAATGGTCAAATAGTCTAACGTATTATGACTAAAGTCACCTGTAAATTAGAATGGATTGAAAAATACTAACTAAATCAAAGACAATTAGACATAAACATATCATTTTTAATATCAATATTATGAAACTCCCTGGTTGATGCTTGATGTCAATTTGCAAGTTCAGCCAATGGTGCTTCGTTTTGCAATTCYGGTTYCAATTTGTATTTTGACAATTTGCCAAAATTTCYCCATTTCTTTAATTCAACATTGATTTGACTCYAGGCAATTTGCTATAGCTTCTCACCAACCACACCAACTCGTGCTGGACAATTGGTCTAAGGCTGTTGATTCACTTAGGCAAATTGCTAAAAGGTTTCTCTCAATTTGCAATAAATCAGACAATGTGGTTTGCAATTGAATTTGAAGGCAATTTGACTGGTAACATAATTAATTAATTTTGTGGAGAAATTTTAGATTTAGAGCAAGGACAACAACTTCCCAAAATACACTGAAATAGCATATTTTGTAATCCGTTTTTTTTACGTACTTCTCAATTATGTGAAAACAAATACTAGTTACACTAAAAACTCTATTGGATACTCTTTGTAACTCAACATGAAAAGTTGACAAGAATAAGTAGATGAAAAAACTGCTTCTAATTTCTCTTGAGGTTCCTAGATTGTCATCCAAAGGCCACAGAATGACATTGGTAGCAATCCAGGGTTAAAAAACTCCTTGCCAAGAGCTTTCTAGTGGTACGAAAACTATGTTACGGGGACACACAGTCCAGAAGATCTCAACCTAGCAAACAAAACAAAACAAACAATCTTAAAAGTATGGATGGATGATCGATAAAGAAGATCACAAAGAAAATAGTGAAACCCAGCAAGAGACAATCGTGGTGGTACAAACGGGAGAGGGCCTGATCATGAATTCTCGTTTGATTTAGATCCTAAGGTTTGAAGTGATTGATTCTAACCCTTGAAGGACGGACTGGTGGCTATGGAATCATGCATTTTGATATCCTGTGACACCATCTACTTTGAATAAGCTGAACAATTATACTCATTGGAAGTCAAAACACTGTAGAAGATCTCTCCTTTCCACCCCTAATATGGAGGATGAGTAGTTTCACTTTTGTCCTACAAGCAAATTTCTTTGTCATTCATCGGACACTAAACGTCCGCGTTATTCAAGGGTTAATCTTTACATAGGATGTGTCAAAGAATGTCGTTTGCATTTATAGCAGGGGTGCATGGTTGCGTTGCCGGCTAGACACCATTCTTGAGGAGCGAAGATGATTCCTTGGACCGTGAATTTTGGAATTTCCAATTCTGTTGTTGTCACTCACAAGGGAACCTTAGATTCTAAAAATTGAACTGTTTGCCTTCATCAACAACAGCTATCTTGCCTGAGTACCCCTAGCCAAGATCATCAAAATCCTAACACATTGCTGCAAAGTGCGACTCCGCTACTGAACCTCAACTTTGGAAATCGGATCCTAGGATTGGTTGGTGAGGCTAATGCATGTACTGTCTTGCCATGTCCTCTTGCTGCACCAAATTTACCTGTCCGCTCGTTGAGTGTCCACTGCCAGGTAAACCAAACTTTCCGAGCATATTTCTTCACTGCAGCATGTGATCCTATCTGTGCAGCATAGTCAAATTGTGAAGTTGTCTCCATATCACTACAAAAAAAAAAGGCTACACGCGACTGTGCCAAATGACTGCAAAACTGTCGTGTTGAAGTCGCAAAACGCAAATGTGACTCGCTAGCGCTGCAATAATTTCGGACAAGTCATTTACAAGAATAACTACAGCGTTATTATCACCCAATGGAGTTGAAATGAATGAATCCTTGCATGAAAAGAGATTCATAGCTTGGGATAAAGAAACTCATTTATTGAAAAGATGGCTTCGACTTGCAAATGGACTAGTTGGACAAGAACTTCACCCACTTAAGATTTGACATGGACTTGACATGTGCATTCACGATAAAGTCATTTTCCAGTTGGGTCTGACCCCTTCTGAATCTGACATGGACATATTAAATGCAGTCACTTCGCAGTCATTCTGCAGTTGTTGTTTACCCCTCTAAAATCTGACGTGGACATCTCCACGACAGTCATGGTGCAGTCATGTCGAAGTCCCAACTGACCCCTTTTGAATCTGACGTGGGCATCCCGAAACTAGTCATTTTGGAGTCATTATGTAGTTGCAAATTAATCCAACGTGGACCAGGATGTTTGGGCGGCTTTACGGTGGCAAACAAGTTGAGCTTCAGTGACTCTAGAGTTGCATTATAGTAGCATGTGCAGTTGTGCTTTTGTAGTGCTAGAGTCAGTCACGCCAGGGTTGTTCTGTCGAACGCGTTTTCGGATTTTGGTGTCGAGTTGTCTGTCTGACGTCGCATGTCGTATATGATGAGTGTCGCATATGCTCGACAAATTCAAAGGCGCCCACACCCTCAGTCGCCCAACTTTTGAAAATTTTTTGCTTGACGGGCAAATATTTTAATCCGACGTGGAAAGCTCAAACCACGTCGGCATAGGCGACTGCGGGTTATGCGACCGCGGGTAGGGCGATTGCAGGTATTCCAGGTAAGGGGGACGCGACTGCGGGTCCAAAACACTGGGCAAGTGCGGGTCTATTTGATTGGGCAACTGAGAGTCCATTTGATTGGGGGATTGTGGGTTTAGGACAGCGGGTGCCTGTGGATCTACATCATTGGGCAATTGCGGGCATAGGGGTCGACCGCAGATTCAAGCGCGACCACGGTTTAGGGTATGAAGAGATTTGTGGTTCACCTCGGTCAGAATTTGAGCATGCCGCTCCAAAGGGGGATATTTTTCATATTTCTAATTTGCTTACAATTGAATTTTCTTCATGTGACAATGGGCTGACTGGGCTCTATATTCTCCAAAGCCTTCAATGTCTCACTTCATTTGCTTCATATTGGATGGTCATTACTAGCAAGTTGTATTGTTCAATTTTTATACAATATACTCTTTGAAAGTTGCATTTCCATGTCTCTATTCCAACCCAAAAACAAAGGAAAATATTATAGTCAAAAGTTTGGGATTAATACCAATAGAAATACACATGACAATAGGAATAAGATTAAAAAAATAGATTATTGTAATTTGTACATACCGTGTACTATCACTATAGATGTTTCAAGTTTACAAGTGCCTTATCGACTCCAAGGCTATTTGGCCATGAACGTTCAACCACAAATCTTCTCTAAGAAAACATTATGTTGAATCCGTAGAGTATGACTTAACTACATCTTCAACTACATCCGATACAATTAGAGTGTGAATGTGTCATCACTGGGCACTTCATCGGCCTCGGGGTCCGCTTCTTCTTCTGACTCCTCATCGCTAGTATTGCCACCATGTCTCTCTTCATCGCCGTCGTCCTCTCTTGGTGGTATTGCTGGATGAAGCAGCTCATGTACTACCTCTGAGTTCAAATTGCGCACTTCTGTGTCCACGCTGCCGCCCGCACCTCTCGTTTGCACCAATTGTTTTGTCAACCTCAACGTATCAGTGGTGCCATCAATGTTTGGAACATGGTATTGCTCATCTATGCTTTGTTGCCAAGGATTTAGGATGGAATTGGCTTCACCGATAACAAAACGCTGCGCAACGGGTTGTGTGCGTTTTGGATTTTGTTGTAGCCTGTCTTGCGTCTTTCTCAAACGCTTCTTTCCACGCATACGTTCACGTGCACCCATTGAAGATCCTCCAAGGCCGGATATTGGTGAAGTTTGTGTGGGCTGGGGGGCCGATCCATGAACTTCATTATCAATAGTTGCATGTGGACCGCGGTGCATGGGAGGCCTAGTGGATCTTGACGGAGGGGTGGGAGTAGACCTCGTAGCTTTCATGAGAGGGGTGGGAGTAGACCTTGTGGACCTTGCCAGAGGGGCGGGAGTAGAATCAATAGCCCTAACAACATCTACACTTCCACCTTCAATGTCGTGGATGTAATCTAGCTATAAGTACCTTTACTGCATTGAATGCTGTAAATCGACACAGAATATCTTTCCAGGAGACTCTAGTATGCTATTGTAAGTTTCATTTATCCGGTTCAAAGATATTGATCTATTTCTCCKCACTTTTTACCCATATCGTTCCAAAAATGTTGATCCAGTAATAATCTAGTTTGGATTCCGGATTGTTACCTCTCCGGTTTCCAAAGATGTTGAAGCTGGAACGATCTGGAGTGGATTCTGGATCGTTACCTTTCCGGTTTCCGGTTAGGTCTCTCCTTACAATTCGGTTTATATTACCTCTGTTTTACCTTCAGAGGGTCACCTTTGATTGTTTTAAAAGGGGTTGTGATTCACCACTTTGATCTCTTACTGTTTCCTTCTAAAATTCACCAACATACAACATGAAATATGCAGCAGTAAACCGTTCCGGAATTACTCTCACAGCTGTCCGGATGGCCTATCCGGACAGTAGGTCACTCAGAGCCGATTCCAGCACTCCTTACTACAGCGACAGAACAAGAAGACTCTGGATCTGTCTAGGGATTACTCTCTAGAGGAACAAACCGTGCCAGAGACAATGACGCTAGCATGCAAGCTTGGAGCGGCGAGCATGGAGCCTATGAGCTGTGAGCCTACAAAACAAAAAAATTCAGTTTTTTTGCTTCAAAACTGGTTTTCCAAATTTTTTAAAAAAAAAGCCAAAAATGTACTACATACTACATTCAGAGACCCATGACCGTGTCTCCTATAACCGTGGATGACCAAAAATTTGATACTTTGTTATTATGAATTTATATCCTTACTATGCATTTTGGTTTCTACATGTGTGTGCCACAGTTCAAGGTTTAGGGTATCTCCTACGATAAAAGGCAAGTCAAATGCTTCAACTATATTGAACTCATGTCATTCTCACTCAACAATATTCTCATTTTTCTTTCTCTATATCAAATGTGGAGAAACGTAGTTAGGGAATGAACCGCAACGTTTGGAATGTCCAACATGTGGTACTATAATAGGGCATGTGTAGAGTGAGGAGAAAGCTTCAAAGATAGGGTGACTACGGAGTGGGTGTACGGTAATGTGTTGGCAAATGTTGATATATTGAAAAACATTGTAGTAATTGTAAGAAAACAAATTGTAAACGCCCGCTTGGGTTCTACAAGGAAATGAAGTCAATGTAAAATCAGGGATGACTCTAATCAAGAAGGAGGGTGACAAAAAAAATGGGGAGCATTCAAGAGAAATGGGAGGAAATAAAAAATAGAATGGAAATAAAAATGAAAATCACATGAAAACAACATGCAACAAATTATTTCAATTGTAACATATAAAAATGAATACATTATAGGGAAAGTACATTTGAAAATAGGGCAATTTTGACTAGACACAAACATGAAAGGAAAAAATTGAAATACTGGGGACCCTCCTATAGCTACATTTTTTTTTGACCAGACACAAACATGAAAGGAAAAAATTGAAATACTGGGGACCCTCCTATAGCTACATTTTTTTTTGACTAGATACAAACATGAAAGGAAAAAATTGAAATACAGGGGACCCTCCTATAGCCACATTTTTTTTTTGACCGGACAAAAACATGCCTCCGATTAGGAGCACATAGAATATATATACAAACTAGGCTCTACGAAATGGAAACTTTATATACAAATTCACATGACAAATTCACTTACCATAGTCATGAATCCTCCCCACTGCAAGTATCGAAAATGCCAGAACGCCAGCCAGTGGTCCAAGTGATGAAGACCCTCTTCGCATGCAACACCGGAGGACAACCACCACGATCGAATGACAAGGTACCGTGTCTTAGCTTCATCAACAGTCTTGGTTTCCTTGTATTGCTTGCAGAGAGTGATGTGTTGTTGCTGGAATGCCTCCTTGATATGCTTCTACGTGTGTTTGTGGAGAGAATTACTTCAATGGAGCAAGCAATTTCGTTCACGATTATCCATTACCTCATTGGGGGACCCACTTCCGTACACAATCCAAACAGCATTTCAATTCGCCATGGCACTATCTACCATGAATCCCTTGAAGTTCACTTGTTCCACTCTGTGTCGAGCCATGACTGCGTTCAGTGATCTCCAGAATTGAACTTGGATCTCCGTGTCTTCCGATTGCATATCACAGGTGGCGATGGTCATGACTTTTTTTGTATTGTGCATCGTACATGTGGCAAGCCATGGTGCTCCATTTGTTCACACGCTTGACGTGATCAAACATGATCCACGCGTTTTGTAGGTCGCCTCCTGATTGCATGCGGTGGACTAGGTCTACTCCACTCCCTGGCGACATGGCCCTTAAGAGAGCATCTTGAAAAGGTAGACCTTTTCCTTTCCCTAGCCTGGAAAGATGATGTCATGGATAAACTCAAACTTGGACTCCTTCTTCATTGTCATTATGTTGTCGATGACCCCTCCCTTGTTGTTCGAGCGGAATGAGGATATCACGTTCCTAATGTTAGGACTGCTAAGGTATTGGAATCTGTCCATGACTTCTTCGAGTTCCTGTCCTTTCAACATCTCTTTTTCTCCCTCTCCATTGTGAAACAGGTAGTTCGTGAGAAATTCCTTGCTTGCAAAAAGTGCAATTGCAGAGTTGGTGGCCGTCGGCGTTTTGGCCACCTGCTCTGCAATGAGTCCCGATATTTTTTTTGCCGAGTCTCTATACATGCCCATAGCTACAGGGTGGGCATGATTTCCAAAGTGAATTGCTGCCCTAGTTATTTTCTCACTATCGCTGTACGCATAGTATATCCTAGCGTTGCAAACATTGAGGCACATTGGAGTACTCTTGCAAACCTTGCATACAAGAGTACAGTCCTTGGGCGGACTACCTCCTACAACAAAAGGGAAGACTGTGTATCCGCTCCATTCTGTCTCATTTCTTCTAGAAGCCCTAGACTTAAGATAGTCACACTCTGGATTTTGACAAGCAAGGTGGCCAGCACAGTATGACTTATGGAATTTGAAGTTGTCGGGGTTGTGGATGTTTGTTGTGACAAGCTTGCACCATGGGTGTCTGTTGTATCTTTTGTCCATCCCGTCCAAGTTCTTGGCCACCAAAGAAGAGGAGGAGGAGCGACATGGAGGCAATTCGAAGATGACGTCTTCATTGAATTGCGTCGGTAGGTACTGCACAGAGTGGTTTTTGACAGCATTGACGTCCATACTGGAAAGTTCATTCCGCGATCTCCGCACAGTGGCCAATCTCCTCAAGCACTCTATTATGCTGACTGGGTGAATAGGAGAATAAGCAGATGGATGAAAAGGCAAACATGATCTCAAAGACTGTGAAGGACTACTGTATGAGGTGTTTGGCTCCTACTGTCCAAATCCTTTTTTGTTGCAGTCCAAAGGAATTGTGCATTTCTGTTTCCCAAGCGCCAAATCAGGTGACTCACCGTTTGACTCGTTGGACAATTCTACAATAGACTCTAATTTTTCTACCTACACCGTCGGGACGACTGTGCTCTGAGGAAACACAAGGCTGCCCTCAGAAGTTGCACTTGGTGAAACTGTCCGCACGACGTAAGGCATGTCCACTGTTGAATTATCCGAATGGCGACTTAGAATTTCCGTTGACAAACCTAGCATTGAAAGCGGAAGTCCATAAGCCCAATAGTTCCCATGACCTAGATACAAGCAATGGCCTTCCCCTTCTTGACATTTGACAACAGAAATGGACTGCTCTAATTCACCTAACTGAGATAGCTTTTCCTCTTCAATGTAGATAGAAGACTCCACAAATCTGAAGCGAACGTGGAAGAGGTGACTCATGACTTTTGCACACTCTCCATGGTCAGTCGGAAACATAAGCGGGACATCTTTTCCATGCACTCGGATACAAGCCATCCTAGAGAAACAAGGGCAAAAAATAAGGGTACCTCAGAGGCCACTGTACAGAGGAAACTGAGGAGGCATACCCATTAGCATGTCATCATATACTACCTTTCCATCCAAAAGTTTAATCTCGCATCATATAGAATATAAAAACGGTAGGAATTTGGGTTCATTACTGTAATGAGTCTTAGAAGCCGTCCACCGTAGGACATCTTGTGTCTTGCACCCTCGTGTACACAATCATTAATAACTTCCATGTTGTAGGTGGATAATAGAAATGATTAGCTGCGTCAGTTATTGAAGGTTGTTCGTGTCACTGATATCCAAGATTCACAGCTCTTCCTTGAAAGATGGGGCAATAAATTTCCGGCGGAGGTTCTTGATTTTGGCGAAGCTTTTAAAGGCACCATCTCAGCACATTAATGGGTCTGCCAATGGAAGGACTTAATGAGATTGACGGCCGTTGGAAGAAGTGCATTCATGGATACCCATTGTACATTGATTTAGAACGGTTTGGGCCATCCTATAAGATGCTGAGCCGCATTTTGGAGAAGAACTTTTTAGTTGCGCCACTGCAACTAAGCTGAAGTAGAGGGGAGAGAGGTTTGTTGTAAAGTGCTTGTGTTCCATGCGAGTAGAGACACCGAGATCAAACGTAGTGCTTACCGCATCAAGGAGAAGGAAAAGGCGTTGTAGTTTGTATTTCTCACCATCGAGGGCTTTGAAGAAGTCCAGGATGAACAAGAAAAAGGAAGTGTCGAAGACTTCTCAGTCCACCCCTAGAGAGCTCAGGAAGTCCCTCCGCTTTGGTGGAGGCAGTAGCGGTGGAGAGGATGCAAGTGTTGCCAAACATGTAGGTCCAGGTTACAACATGCGAGAGGAGTCAGGCGACATCCCAAATGAAGATGAAGACAATATTGTCGCCTCTGTAAGTATTTGCACTAGCCTTTCAATCATGTTATTCTAATTTTGAATGTTGATGTTGTCGACCGTGCTTACGAACTGCGGAAGGTTCTATGTTCACATTTTCAAATATTAGATTATATAGGCGCAAATCAATGTATTGTCCTCATTTAGAATAGGGTGAATGCATGAAAGACCGACCGGTTTTGGTAGCGTTCACTAGTACTGGCCAGTACTAGCGACCTTTTGGAAAAAAATATTTAAAAATATTTAAAAATATGGATAATTAGAATAATACTATAAATAGCATGTCACCAAAATTTGAGACCCAAGAAAAATTTAGGTCAAAAGTTATTCACAAAATAGAGTAACACATTTTTTGAAGAAAATAGACACTTTGACGTACTCCCCAGTACTAAAAACCCCTAAACTGCAAAGGGTGATAAATTAGCTAAATTGAAATTTAAATATAAAATGATTTTTTAAAATTTTTGAAAAATAAGGATCCTGATTGATATGAAGCTAGACATCTCCAATTAAAATCTCAAGTTAATTCAGTTCATACTTCAAAAGTTATAGTGGATAACAACTCCGCCATTTCAAGTGTGACGCAAAAAACGGTCGGTCTTTCATGCATTCACCCAATAGAGAAAATTCCTTTGGCGCACAAGGCCGAGGCAATACACATCGCGTAGGTTGCGTCACAAATGATGCATGCCACGAAACCTCCGAGCCGAGTTGAGGGTCCGAAGGTTAGAATAAAACGGTTGATGGCCCGCAGCTTTCAACCGACGGCCCGCGCACCCCCATGAAGCACCCCTCGGCCCCCAGACATGATCCCGCTAGAATCGCCCAACCGCAGGGCCATCGGAATAGGCGCCTGTATAGCCTGGAGAGTCTGTGCACCCTTTGCACTCAATAGCCCCTTACGACGGGGCTCGACAGGACAGCCTGTGCAGCCTGTGCAGCCTGTGCATTCGGCAGCCTGCATGGCGGAGCTCAGCAGGGCACTGGGCCCCTGCACTACATTGCCACATGCGCAAGCCCGCATGTGTGGAGGCCCCGCTTGGCGCGCGGTAGCATGGAGCCCCGCATGGCGTGCGGCCCATACGCCATGCGGTTGCAAGGCCTCGCCACCTTGTGCCCGCATAGCGTGTGGGAAACATTCCTACCACAACATCCACATGCAAGGGAAGCTTCCGCCGCAATGTAGGAAGCCGCCACTTTTGTAGGAGCTTCCAATTTGGGTARTTTCACAACAACCACGCAAGGATAGAATCTCCACCATCCAACCATGAGGTGCCAAAGCTGCGACGTATCCACCACTTTGTATTCATTCATGAGCATAAGGAACCCAAGCACCAAACTCTCCATCCATTTGAAAGTTAAGAGTGTGAGAGATACTTGAGTTATCTTCCTCATTTTCGTCCATGATGCACACACAGAGGGAAGAGAGCGCAGTGGAAATGAGGACAACGCGAAGCCGCGCCAGAGATGGAGACAAAGATGGTGACGAGAGTCCAGCACCCCGACCCCGTAAGATTTCCAGCGCGCGCAAGGTTTGATCTCCTTTACAAGCTCTTGCATTGAATTCTATTTCCAAATGTCGGGAATCAGAGAGTAATGGTTGCATATTTCACATTCCAGTGTCTTTTCAGTATAGATTCGTAGTGTGCGAGGGGTTAGACTGCGCATGGCGCGACCGCGGCGACGCCATCACGACGCGCGGGAGGGGTTGACCCCCTCAAAAAGGGTCCCCCGGGGTGATCACTATCGCCACCAGTCAGACACTTGGGGCCACCGCGAAGAGCTGCGCGTGGCGCGGCCGCGGCGACGTCGTCACGACGCGCGGGAGGGGCCGGGATGTGCATCCACAGTGCCTCCAGTCAGTCACCCATTTTGAGTGCGTTGCTTGAGAGAGTGGCGCTAGCCCATCCTCGAAAGAAACCAATCCCAAGGGCGTGGGTGGCCGGTGTGAGTCACGTCCCCGACGGACCCAAATTTAGTTGGATTAGAATTTCAGGGACTCCTTTTGAGGGGGTTGAGCTGGAGTCACTCAGAGGTCAGTTGGATCCAACTAAGGTCCGACCGCCTCCGGCTTGACCCCCTCAAAAAGGGTCCCCCGGGGTGATCACTATCGCTACTAGTCAGACACTTGGGGCCACCGTGAGGAGCTGCGTGTGGCATAGCCGCACGCACGCCGTCACGGCGCGCGGGAGGGGCCGGAGATATGCGTCCAGAGCGCCTCCAGTCAGTCACCCATCTAGAGTGCGTTGCTCGAGAGAGCGGCGCTGGCCAGTGTTTTCCACGTTACGTCACGCCCGGACGTCCGGATGTTTGGACGGACGTTTGACGTCAACCCCGGCGTCTGTCAGAATGAAATCAACGACAGAATCGCCGACGAAGAATGAAAAATCGTCGACGACGCAATTGGAGGACGGACCTAGCAGGGATGCCTTGGAGGGACGTGCCAAATGGACAGTTTCTCTAGACGCTCTCGATTGCAAGGACAGACTGCATGGACGAACTTTGTCGACAGTCTGGGTACCGTGGTGGACAGTTTTAAATGGATTGTCAAGACTGGCTGGACGGACTTTAGAGACGGCCTTGGTCGACGGTCGACAGTAGGGTTGGATCTCAGAACTAGTTTAAGATTTTTAGCAAGTGTTAATTTTTGAAATTTTTGTTTTTGAATTTACACAAATCACATGGAAACCCACCAGAAAAGTGAACGAATTTATTTGGGCTTTTCATTTTTCCCCTTTCTATATTTTGATTGGCTTTGTATTTTTATCGTTGCCATCTTTTTATTGGCTTTGCATTGTTTTTCATTCACACATTTTATTTGGCGTTGTATTTTCTTTCCATCCTGTATTTTTTGGGCTCTGTATTTTTTTGCCTTTGCACATTTTATTTGGCTTCATATTTTTTTTTATTTCCACTTTTTTGCGGGCTTCGTATGTTTTCCCTTTTCATAATTTGGTTGTCTTTGCATATTTTTCCCGACACCGTATTCTTATTGGCTTTGCACAAGTCTCGTAAACCGCAAACGTTTTATGTTGTAGGGGTCTTAACCCACACCTTCATCCAATTTCTGATTTGTCTCCTTTCCATGGGCTCAACTTTTTTTTCCACTCTTAAATACAAAATTTGTGCAATTTGTGCAATCATACATTCTGAAATTTGACCCACGCTATTTTATACTAGCTATGTAATATGTATAAGGCACTAAGATCCTATAGTTAGATCTGAAAAAATCAATTAAAGTTTTCTGGTACTCTGTGCTAGAGCAATTGCATTTTTCAATGATTTTTGGCAGAAAAAAGTCCTCCATCCTTTACAAGTTACGCGTTACAAATATACGTCGAGAGATAAACGCAATACAAAATGCCAAAACATGAGGCCAACAATAGACAATAAACTCGTTGGAGAAAATTACCAAGGAGTGGTTAACTAGTAATGCTTCATTGCCCACAAAAATGTACATTTACAACATGAGCAATGTGCCCTCAAAAATGTCATTTATACACAAATATTATACATAATAACGTGCGGCTAATAGCTAACTCCTCGCCAGAAGGTACTATATCTTATTCTGGTACTACGATGCCTCGCGCTATGTTATTTCTCAAAAAGTTCTGCAATGCTTCTCTAGATTGCAAGGTCTCCAAAAGAGCTACTACATCCTCATCGTATCGATCATGCCAGTGGGATAAAATGGCCCTCAACATTCCAGGCTCATTGAATGTCGTGTCCCTAATGTAGTTCAATTCCGTAATTATGGATATTTGGTAGACATGATAGATTGCCACATTTTATATGCGCATATGTAATCTAGCTCATGGCCAAACACTATTGATGTGTGGGATCAATCTTGATTTAATTTTTCATCCATAGATTAAAAAAATTTACAACCAATTAAATATAAGTCCTTTCTATTAAGTTTTTTTTATCCCTATTTTTAATTGAAAACTAAATCTATTTGAAAATAGCAACTAATATTTTTGACCTCCATTGTTTGCATGACATGAATCTGAAGCCTCCATAATATTCACATTTCATTCAATTCTTGAATGTAGAAGAATTTAAAAGTCCTACTTAAAAGTCCAAGAAAAAACTAATTTGGTTGTAATTTCCAGTAGAAATTTCCTTTCCTAGCAACCTCAGATATACTTGACATGTCTATGATTGGAAGGTTGCGACACTTATCCCATATCGTTTCGTGATTACAAGTAGAGCTCCTATAAAGAGGACCCATTTGGGTTGATTAGACGTCCCGGAGACCAAATGGGCTGGCTCCGTAGCTAAATTAGTAACGGGGAAGGTCGTATTGGTCTTCAGGACCCCCCTCTTTTGTTGGTATTTATTTTTGGTGCTTAGGTCCTCAATCAACTAATTTTATTGGCTAGTGCTAGTTCATTTTAATGTCATAATAAAATTAGTTCACTATGGACCTCTACTTACTTTGAGGATCTTGTTAATTCTAAAATTAAATTATATTTGAACATGTAGAAGGGTCTTCATGTCATTAAAACAAACATGTTAAAGACATTTTAAGGGACCCTATATTACTTATACCCCATTTTTTCTCCCCCCATTCTTTTACTCACACCCCATTTTTTAAAATTTGTTTTTTTCAGGGCACTTCATTGCCAATGCAATGAAGTTTGTTTCATTTGCAAATTTATTTTGGCACTTCATTGCATTTGCAATGAAGTGCATTTCATTGGCGTATTTTTTTTGGCACTTCATTGCCAATGCAATGAAGTGCATTGCATTTGCATTTTTTTTTGGCACTTCATTGCATTGGCAATGAAGTGCATTTCATTGGCATATTTTTTATTTTGGCACTTCAATGCCAATGCAATGTTAATTGACATGTATAATTCTATAGTTTCAAAATTGTTGATTTCATTTTTGATGGCCGGCGGATTTAGGGTAAAATATACATGAATGAGGGTTTAAAGTTCAATCCTAAACATGCCCACATATGTCTAGGGGTCAATTATATTGAATTCAATTATACAGTCTAGTGTAAGGGGTCAATCGTATTGAATCCAATTATGTACATCAAAAATTTGTAGGGGTAAATTATATTGAATCCAAATACACAAGCTAGTGAGAGGAGTCAATTATATTGAATCCAATCATACAAAAAAGGGTTTGGGGGCAATTACATTGAATCCAATTATCAACAATTGGACTATTTTATGTTAATATACTTTGTTCATTTGATTTGATTTGTCTAGTTTTTTTTTTAACAATGCACAAAGATTGAAAAATGTAGACAACACATAACTTTACCAAAAAAGCGTTGAAATTTTCAGAAATTTTTGCTAGGTCATATCCCAAATTGAATGTACAAGTGTTTGTAACAAATCACTTCATTTCAAGTGACCGTTTCAGTGAGTTGCATCCCTCTGGGTGACTGGTGGCCACCGGTCACCACCATCGTGACACATGTGTGGTAACAGGTGACCACCGGTCACCGTTGTCTCTCTCGTTGGGGCACAGGTGAGGGAGCTTGGCGCGCTGTTTTTTCGTATTGCCTCCAAAGTTTGTTGCGGCGCTCTGCGTGTGGGAATGCTTGCGTTTTTTTTGTTGGGGCACTAGTGAGGGAAGCACGTAGGTGAGAATTGCGATGTGCACATCGCTGGAAGAGACGAAGATCTGATTAGGGTGCGATTGAGTGAGCGTGGTGTGTGCTGCAAGGGAAGTGACTGTTTTATTCGCGAGGAAGTGTCTCCACAATGCCCCATGCGCGCGAGAAATTGGAGTCTGCTGCAGGGAGCAACGAGGAGGAGGCTGGGAGGTCAGCACCGAAGAGGGCAAAATCCAGCGGAGGGAGGTCTGGGGAGGCGGTGGTAAGATCGGCACCAACGCTTGCCAAATCGGGTGGAGGAAGATCAGATGATGCAAGCGACGATGAGGAGGACCTCAAAGTTCTAGAGTGTGCTTCCAAAACTGTTGCAAAGCCAAAGAGGAGGGGAAATTAGAGGTTGCTGAGAGTATTCAGCTGCATTGAAGATTTGAAGACGCCGATGGCGAAATTTTGAGGTTGAAGAAGGCCCCTCGAGAGTTGAAGAAGAAAGATTTCAAGTCCGAGTTTGGGCTCCTAGACATCGGCAACAATCCCCACCATTTCAGGAAGAATATTGTACTTGCGGAGTCTTAGAAGAAGTTGTTTGGCAAGCCTTACGGTGAGCAGGGGTGGATGCGAGTTTCACGAGGTATAGGACAGAGTGAAGTATTTGCACCCCATCTTGTACCAGCATGGTCCGGACGAAACACCCCATCTTGTCACAATTTGATTCGCCGAAGGGATAGCTCTAGAGTATGAAGAAGGCGTTGGCAAGGTGAATTGGTGTGCATTCGGCGAAGAGACCAACAAGCGGCAATGGAGTCGGTACTTGTTGGATTGATCAAAGCTGGAGGAATTGAAAAAGGTAGTGGGTGCGTCGAAGAGCGTAGACGTACAAGGGAAAGAATGGCGAGGCATGAAGGTGGAGCCTGTCAGCCTGGTGATGAGATGAAGGTGAAGGTGGAGCTTGGTTTGCAGGTGAAGACGGAGGGGGGAAAAGAGGGCCTCGTGAAGAAGCGAGGGCTGCAAGCTAACCCAATTCACGACCAGCCAAGCAAGTCACGTCGTCTTGAGGTTGCTGAATGCGAGGGATTAGGGCTTGAATCGGGAATAGCTTCGGTTGTATGCATGCAGGAGCATAGAGCTTGTGGGCAGAGTACCGGGCAGTTGAAGAAGATCGTGGTAGCGAAGCGTCTAGGAGAAGTGGAGTAGTTGATGGAGGCCATTCACCTGGAGCAACAACACACTCAAGAATTGAAGAAAAGAGCAGTAGAAAGGTTTAAAGGAGCAACCCTGATTTGCAAGCAATTTGAATGGTGACTGGGGGGTGCACATAAGCTAATAGGAGCCACCAAAGGAGTAACAACTCCTTTTTTGGCTCTCTTTTTGTAAGTATTTTAATTTTGTACTTAGAACCTTCCAAAAAAATTAGAGTCATATGTAAGATATTACATGTAGATTGTTATGTGAAAAAAAATTTGACATTTGAAGAAGGTTGGGATTAAAAAAAGACTAAAATAGAGGTGTAACAAGTGCTTTAGGTGCTTTAGAGTCCTTTTCTAGATGAAAACTGTTGAAAATTGGATGGAAGCTGGTTACTCGTGTACAGTGGATGAAATGTTGGCGAATGAAGCCAGCTACGTTGACGTGGACTTGCAAGCGGAGTGTCTTCGTCCTCCTAGGTTTAGGGTTTCCAGAGCGGACATTCTTTGTATAGCGCAGCTATGGTTTCGAGTGCACTGAGCTCGTTGCTTGCGATTTCATAGCAAGAATTTGCTATTGAGTGAACCTTGTTTGCGCAGCGGCTGGAGTTTTGAGTGCATTAAACTTTTCTGAGTGTGTGGCTCTTGTTGTGGAGCACAAATCTAGAGTTCAAACCTTGTCTAGATACACCATTTCCGTTTTAGGGTGTCACTGAGTTGTTGAGGGTTCAAGATCAAATCTGTCATTCGAGTGGTTATTTGCTTTATTTGATTTGGGTTCCTCCTCACCGCACTCCTCAGTTTTCAGTGTACATTCTTAATTCGCAATTTCGAGGGTATGAACTAGCAAGATACGGCGAGCAATAATGAGCGATCTCGTAGGGGTTTAGGGTTTAGGAATTGTCCTCATGCAGCTTAGCTTTGGTGCCTGTTTAGGTGCAAATAGCTTTCAGTGACCTACAATTTTGCATGGATTTTTGTGAGAATTGCTTGATACCAGGGACTTTGCATTCCCGAACTCCGCTTTCCCCTTACAATCTCCATCCAAACCCGCAATTCACGCTCCAATTTGTAGAGTTCTGCTACTGGAAATTGAATCAACGTGATTCCAATTACGTGGACTTAGGGTAGGAACCTGGTCACTTAATGAACGAGATTGCTCTAGGGTTTTTGGTACTTGTCTTCTGAACTTGTTGCTTCAAATGCGTGTTGCTTCCAGATCTCACATCCCTCGTTGTTTCGCTTGTTTCGAGGTCTTAGGTTCCAATCA
Organism: Pleurozium schreberi; assembly: GCA_006891605.1. Classification (NCBI taxonomy): domain Eukaryota; kingdom Viridiplantae; phylum Streptophyta; class Bryopsida; order Hypnales; family Hylocomiaceae; genus Pleurozium; species Pleurozium schreberi. The sequence goes on along the minus strand of VACF01000421.1, from coordinate 36,998 downwards.
GGGTTGTCCGGACGTCCAGCGTCTGCATCCGCAGCCCCCCGAACGTCCCCTGACATTCAGATAGGCGAGGCCGTCCGCGTGTCCGCGAGTTTGTCGGACTGTCTGTTGGGGCCATCCGCCCCATCCGTCGGAGCCGTCTGCCCTATCCGTCGGAGCCGTCTGCCCTATCCGTCGGAGCCGTCTGCCCTATCTGCCGGAGCCGTCCGCCGCGTCCGTCGGGGCCATCTGCCCCGTCCGTGAAAATGTCCGCGGAATTTTTTTTTTTTTTTTTTTTTTTTTTTTTTTTTTTTTTTGCCATGGCTAGGCTTGGCCATGGTTGGATGCTTGTAGTATAAATATTTGGCCAAAACCATTGTCGATCCTCTTCACTTTGTGTTAGGCATTGCTCTCTAGAAGGGATTTAGAAGTGATTTAGTTGTTACGGGTGTTTGGAGATCACATACGGCGTCTTCACAGGTGCCTTTGATTTGACAATTTGTTAGACTGTGATGTGTTGGCCAAGTTATTGTGTAAGGTTTTTCAACCCTTGGCTTGGCAATTTGGGAGACTATGAGGGGGTTGCCATGTTACTATGTGAGGTTTGAGCTGTACTTAGTGTTTTTTCTTTTGTGATTGCTATAACACGTTGCTGGGAGCTGTAGACACCTGACATGCGCATTCTAACTGACTACGTGTTTGTTGGATTGTACGGGTGTAGGTGAGGTTCACATCCTCTTGAGTTGATTCACTAATTTGCAGCTCAGTCCAAATTCATGGCAACTTCTTCTCTCTCTTTTTGGGTTCTAAGTCATATTGCTTTTGCAAGATTTAGTTTATAGCATGATTTGTTATTAATTAGTTTCAAGTTACTTGACATCTTCATTTGTTGAAATCATTCCATATATTGATCTTGATGTGATTTAATTTGGTTTGTTGTAAACATTTCTTTGCAAAAGTTTACTAAAAAGCGTAAACACTACATGAAAAAGGGGTGTTTCACAACCAACTGAACAATGACTGACTATCCTAAATGACTGCGCAACGATTGGAGCTCTATAATTGCACAGGCATTGTGACGTGTACAAAACAGTAGTCGGACTAGTCGCTGTGCAGTCATTAAAACAGGAGAATGATGAAGACTGTAGGAGCTTGGATCCCGACTCCATTCATCCCAACATTTTCATCGACCGAAGTCTGTGAAGACGTGACGTGGACCTCACAGACATACCATTACAGTAGACTCAGTTGTGAACTAGTCATGCGCGACTCTGTGCTGACTCTATGTAGCTTCTTGAATGACTTCGGTATGACAATAAAATGACTGATTCAGTAATGCTAAACAAACAAATGCACAATAGAGGGATAGGGCAGGACCTTATTACTGGAAGGTTTAGGGTGTTGAGAATATCAGAGAATGGATATAGTGCGTGGTACATACATTGGAATGTCCATGGTTGACTGCAATACATTTCAATTTCACAAATTCGCTGTAAAAGGCATCATTGCTAAGAGTCTTTAGTATCCGGATTACAGCAATTTCGTCTAATACTGCGCATTTGCTAATAAATTGTCCTCAGGAGACAATTCCATGGCCCCTATCAGGTAAGGTACTAGTGGTGGGCTTGCCAACATTTCAGGAGCAGTCAATCCAGTCGTCTCCACTGTGGTGGTTATGAATACATTGGAAGTGTCTACTACCTTCTTCTTGGCACGAGCTACTTTTTGAAGGACAACTTTCCACCCTAGTTTTTGGACCACATTGGAAAAGAAGACTTGTGTTGCTTGACTAGAGAAAATGAATGGCTTAGACATGCGTGGCAACTTGTGTCGGAAGTTCACGATCAAGAAGTCGGCATCATCTCGGACGCATGTTGCATTTACTCTATTGTCCTGTGTCTTCATCCACTMACATCGGAAAAGAATGATCGGCGTATGAAGAATGCCGTAGTCCAACTTTAGTATGTCTTTCAAGACTCCAACATAGTTCACCGACACATCCCTCGCATCGACAGTTGGGACTTCGAATACAGAAGCAACCCCGCTGTTGTACGTTTGGAATCAAGTAGAATCTCCATCATCCATTCGGAAGTGGATACCAAATGACTTCATCCTGGTATACCGTGCTGCCTTCTATGATGGTTTAGTGGTCAAGAGCATCCGGTCCATTTCGTCAGGGTTTGTTACGTCCAGCGCTGCATTTTGCACTACGTTTAGCACCCAGTCCTCAAACGGCGGAATGCTTGGATCCTGGTCACGTTTGTCCTGCCACTTGCTACACGAATTCATTCATGTTATACATTCCACGTAACACTTCCCAACACAGAGTAGCGGACCTTAGGCATTCAACTAACATCTTCGGCAAACGCATTCTGTACTTACAAACGACTCAGTGCTTTCTCTTCACTATTACTAGTCATTTGTTAGTTGTAATAGAGTTTTGTATAGTCGTAAAGGGTCAACAATGACTACATTGCATCTCCTACGGGACTGCTACGATGGAATCCACTAGAAAAACTTCACGGTTTGGGCATCTGTGTTGCAATCCAGTATGGGTGTAAAACTATAATTTTCACAGTGTACAAAAACATGTGTGCAACCTACACACTGGTATTTCAGAAAAGAACACAGGAAAAGGGATGTCTGTAGTTTCCACTTACGCATGGTACTCTGCAAGGCAGGAGACGTTGGAGATAACGTATTGATGGGCCAAGTCTTGAAGTGCGAGATTCATCACGTATGGCCTCCCTCCTCCCTGTAGCACTTCCTCTGCATCACCATACTTTTCATCTGCATCCCATACACGCCTCTCTGTGACTTCAAAGCTCTGTAGTTACTCCGTTATGAATCCTAAGCATTTGTCTTTGAGGTATCCCTCAGCCATACATGCTTCAGGCCTTGCCATATTTCTGACATGGCTCTTCAATGTCTTCATGTAACGTTCAACAGGGTACATCCACCTTGCACTCACCGGTCCACACAAGTCCAGTTCTTGAACCAAGTGGTAAGGGTGATGCGTCATGATGTCAAAAAATGAGGGGGGAAACTCCATCTCCAGCAATGCCATGCTCTTTGCTACATCAGCCTCCAGTGATGGGAGATCGGCTGGATTGTAAGCTTTAGTGCATATTCGGCGGAAAACCTTGCTCATTCGCATGATAGCCATCCTTGGTCTTGGTTCCATCAAATCCCTCAAAGCTAGCGGTAGAATTTGTTGCATTAAAACATGATAATCATGTGACTTCAGTCCACCAAAGTTTTTCTTGCACAGGTGCTTTCCGAGGTCAGATGAATAGCCGGTGGGAGTCTTCAAGGACTCTATGCAAGCAGCAAAAACTTGAAATTCTTCGTCAGACAACATGTACGGTGCTCTAGGTTTTACCATCTTTGTTGGATTCCTTGGATGTGGGGTCAGCCACAAGTGTGGACGTCTATTCCGCCTCCGCAAGTCACGCCTAACTTTCACTGTGTCTTTTTTCCCCGTGATGGTTTTCAAAAAGTTCTTTGCCAGGTTCATTTCGCAGTGCATTACATCCAACGTATACCGAATGAGTAAGTACTGCAGGCCGCGAGCACAAGGCAAGTGGATAAGTTCATAACACAAGCAACTCTTCGTCGTGGCAGTTTCTGAAGTCACAACACTTACTGCATCGATACAGATGCCTCACTCATATAGTCATAAATGACTACAGCGTAGTCGTTTAGTCATGTATGAATAACGACATAGTCAAACTCAGTTGCACTTCCACAGTTTATGACTGCAGCATAACTACGCTGCAATCCTACTTCACCTCCGCTGCAACTGGATGTGAACACTGAAGAAAATCTTCCCATACACGCAGGCACACAACCACAAATTTCTAAAAAGACATTATGGAAGCTCACATTTAGACTTCTCAGATACAAAGAGATTTACCCTTCATGGGGTTTACAGTGCAGGCCAACAATTCCCTGCATCTTATAACTACTTAGACCGTAAGAGAAGAATTAGGGGTAGAATTTGAAGGCACCTTTCAATATGGCAGCCTGTTGAGGATACTTAAGCACTTCACCCTGTGAAATTTTGATGGATCCCTCGTTCCGCCTTCTCGATTTCCAGCTTGCTTCCATGCCTCATACTCAGTCGCGTGCTGGATTTGTTCTTCGGCAGTAACTACTTGTGGTTTTGAACGAGTTTCCACGTAGCCATTGAAAAGATCTTTCATTTGTGCTGAACGATAGTTGTGACTTGCTGGCAACCACCGCCTAGTTCCACTGAATGTTTGTTTTCCAAGCTCTACAGAGTGCTCAGCATCCAGATCGGACCCGCAAGGTGGACAAGCAGCAAACCCTTGATGGGAAAAACCTCCCACCATCCCATACCCTTGAAAATCATGAATTGTCCAAATCAGCATTGCACGTAGTGAGAATGCTCTATCACCAACGTCTTTTGTGATGTCATAAGCTGGAATTCCTTCCCACAGCTGTAGTAACTCTTCCACGAGTGGCTCCAAATATACATCAAAGGCCTCAGCACTGACTGACTGCCTCCCTGGAATCAACAAGGCCAGCAACACAAAAAACTTTTTCGTGGTCAACCACGGCGGCAAATTGTAATTGAGAAGCAGAACCGGCCATGTCGACCATGTCGACCTATTCTGCTTGAAAGGGTTCACCCCATCTGCAGCCAAAGCGAAGTGTTCATTTTGAGGGTCAGTTCTGAAAGAGGGATCAACATTTTTGTGGAAATGGCGCCAAGCCTTCGAGTCACACGGATGTCGGACAAGTCCATCTCCACCCTCCTGGTCACTTCTATTCTTTGAATGCCATAGCATGAGCCTCGAAATGCTGGGGCTTCGGAACATTCTCTGTAACCGCAGTATGATGGGAAAATGCCTCAATACCTTCAGTGGGAACCTCTTGCGTTCTTCATCTCTGTACCTTGGTTCATTGCACTTAGGACAGCGCATGGCCTCAGCATGCTCGCCTCGGAATAACACGCATCCCTTGTCACAAGCATGGATTGTGTTGTATGCAAGTCCTAGTTTCTGCGTCAGTGAATGTGCTTTGTGGTAGTTTTTGGGTAGGCAATTCTCCTCAAGAAGAATGTGACCGTGGAGAATGGTAAATAGCTCATTAGCGAAGGTATTGCTCACTCCGTGAACTGTGCACAGGTTCATCAGCAAGATGGTGGCCGCCAATTTCGTGCATTTGGAACTGCTGTACAGTTCTTGGATGGCCTCCTCCAGTTCGTGGGGGTCAAAGTTCCTGTCTTCTGCTGCTCGGTCTTCTGTGGGCGGTTGAGTGGGCTTGTCATCTCCAACTTCCTCGCCCTCTGATTCAAGTCCAGCGGATCCCAGGGCGCATTCTTCCTGCACAGAATCTGCGACCATGAAGGCGTCGGCCACTTCCTGACGAACTCTATTCTCCACATCTTCTGTGTCATCCTCCACATTCACTGTGTCATCCGCTACAATGAAGGTTTTCTCCAACATCCCCCGTGTATCGACCTCTACATCTACTCTGACGCTGTGGTTCACGGTAGGACCCTAGATTTTTTGCTCCCATTCTTCATCAGAAGAATCTCAATTCCCAGGACCCTTCCAAACCATGAAGTCCAGATGCCGTCCATTGCGGAGCAGATGATCACGAACATTCTTTACTAAAAATCTCCTACGCCCTTGGCACTCCGTGCATGGGCAATGTAGCTTCTTCACGTTCAGGTGCTGAGCCCGCCGAAGCTCTCAGATCCAAAGTCGGTCACCTCGTAGACGCTGCCTGTCCAAATCGGAAAGTGGCGGTTGTGCGGGCAACATTTTGTGTCGTGAATGCGGAAATGGATACTGCGGATTCAATCCTCACACTCCCCCTGGTACTTCCTGTAGTCTGATTTATCTTGCTTTCGCATGACAACAAACGACTGACCTGCAAAAGCCATTATGCACAAGAAATTCATGTTCGAGAGGACTTTGACACTACACTGCAACTGGGTCTCAACTGGTCTCTGACATACTACAACTACAAAATGACTGATAACAGTCAAGACGTAGTCATTGTTCACCACTATGAATGCATTATATAGTCACTGATGACAGTTTGGCTGCTCTCACCGTGCATGCTAAGAGTTTTTTGCATGTGCCGTGCCACATGAAAGTTCGAATGAATTCTAGGAGATAATCTGGAATTTTCTTGGAAAATTCCACGCACCAGTATGCTCCCAGAAGAAGGAAAGAAATAACAACAGTTGAAACAACGAAAACAATGAATACGCACGTCACAAATGAGGATTCCAGAAGCTATACAAACAATTTTTGCACGTCAATGCAGGCGCTTTAGATCACTTCAAAAAGAGAGCCACGTAGCACATGGTGCACATTCTCAGCTACGGGTGATACTGACAACATGAAGGTTAAGGAAATTTAAAAAAAAAAAAATCCAATCCCCAATAGTGTTGGGGAAATGCTTGTGTGTGGTAGGATTAATTTCCCTAACCGGGAATGATGGACCACTCACTAAGAGAAATCACACATGCACTGTCATGAAAGAGAATGTCTAATCAAACTACAGGCTGCATTAATTACCGTATCCAAAAATGATGTCCAAGCCGCCTTTTCTGAAAATCAACAATGAGTGCACGTACTTGCCACCTCCTCTACCACTGGAGTCCCTTCACTAAAGGGGCGGTTGCATTATCATGCGAGTCATTCTCGACTCCCATCCGTCTTCCTTTGAGACTCCCTGAACTGCCCTTTCTGAGAAAATTGTTCTCCGTCACTCTGGTCCGCTTCTCCGCAGCCGTGACACGCGAAGCCGTTTGTGGCAGTTTGGGCCCTTGCACGCTCAGTCTGCATGAGAGAGAGGTTAGTCTCGTAGTGATCCTTCTGGTTAACTTCCATAGAGCAAGGCACGAATATCTTTCATGCATGGAAGAGGGCGCGCAGGAAAGTGGAGAGGATGAGAAGTGCGAGTACAAGCGTCTTCGTGACAAGCGCGTCGCGGAGGTTGCGCATGCTGTGAGGCCTGCGGAATTGGCAGTCGCGCGCGTGGTAGATGACTTGTAAGCCCCTCTTCTCCAATTTTGGAAACGTAGTAGGGTTCTTCGCTGTGGGGCGGCGGGGTAGCTTTACAAAGGAGGAAATGCATTTATATTCCTCGAAATTTGCACTCAATTACTCTGTAGTTCCTTCCGAGTTGCGTTACAGTTGGAGTGTATGATTGAGAGGACAGCTACAGTTGCATCATAGTAAAAACGCAATCGTAGAAGTAGGGCCAAGTGACTAGCATTTAATTTTTTGAGGAAGTGGCGGCTGAGCGCCACGTAGCATGTGCCAACCCTGGATATGACAGTATACGAGGTTAATCAAGGCCCACAAGCGCGTAATTCAATTCTAAATAGTCGCTTGCGGTTTTATCACTGTTTTTTGACTCTGTCGTAACATGTACAACAACTTCATCACTGAATCGTGTTTGTAATGATTGCTTGGAGTCTGTGAACCCTAACATGGCATCTGTGCAGAAGAAACTTCCACTTGAAGAAGAAGTCTGCAGTAGAAAAAGCAGACATTGCGAAGGTGCGGTCCCCCCGGCGGAAGAGTTTGAGATTGGAGGGTGCAAATTGCGGGCCTCAGTCGGTTGTTGGGAATCCCGAGTACGTTGCGCCACTACGTCGGCGGAGGGCCACAATGAGCACAGACGTGGAGTCGGCCTCCGATGAAACGAAGACGGACAACGAGGCCATTGCAGCAAGTATGATGAATCTCGCAATTGTATGTGGACATGTTCAGGAGAAGGCGGCCACGGGGGTCCAGCCTGCAGGTAATTTGGCTTCTCGTGGAAATGCGTTGATCCTTCTAGCGAGATGAAGCCTAATAGGGTTCAAGGATTTAGGATCGTGCTCAAATCTGAATTCTATGATTGTAGGCTTCATCCTGTCCTTGCTTAGTGGAAGTGTAGTTAACATCAGGGTTCTGACGGGTGTGCTGTATGTGCAGTTCCTAAAATTTTTTGTGCCTGATGTGAGTCCTCACAAGTTCATGTCTGTGAATTTGCACGCATTGGATGCAGGCTTCATCCTGTCCCTGCTCAACGACGTAGTTAACATCAGGGTTTAGGCTGCTATGGTGTTCGTGCAGTACCTAGGGTTTTGCTGCCTGCTGTGAGTCCTCACGAGTTGCTGTCTCTGAATTGGCACGCACCGGATGTAGGGCGTGCAGCCGCGGGGAGGGCAGTCTTCGACTTTGACGAAGACGAGTTGCAGATAGAGGACAATTCCATGGACAACCGGCAGAAGCGACCGCGACTGCAGGTTCTTCCTAGCCCCCCCGCGGTGGCACGGACAGCAATCAGACCTCCACAACCAACACCAAGCTATGGAAGCGGCTGGCAGTGGATGCCTGGGCAATGGATGCCTCAAGCACCAATGCCGCCCGCGCCATGGAGCATGGGATCGCAGCCTCCGCCTTGGCCTTACCCGAAGAGGTGGTCAATGCCATTGCAGCAAGGGACAAACATGAATGCTGTAGGGGAAGCAAATGCAGATTTGGTTGGAAGAGCATCTCGGAGGTTGAAGCGATCGCTATATGACGAGGGCCTCCAGGAACGCAGCAAGGGAAGCTGCAAACCTCACCAAATATCAGTGACAGCAACGGGAGAAATTGACAGAGGATGTTCTGGAAAAAATGTGTGGGACCGCTGCGTGCAAACATATGTCCCGCGAATTCTTGACATGTCCGTCATTGACTGGGAGAAGCAGCGGCCCGAGTGCGTGCAGAGATTGCAAGATGCCCAAGACAAAGACTTCTAGTACATTGGCAATGACCTCAGCATGTTGGGCTTCAAAAATGCAATCAAACGGTATCTGAAGACAGAGAGGTCACGGTTGAAGATCCATTTCCTAAGTGGTGACGAGGAGTGCCCAATGCATGTGAACCCAAATCAGTTTAACAGGCTGCAGTCCTATTGGGGCACTGACTTGCAACTCAAAAAGTCTGCAACAATGGCACATGCGAGGAGGCAAGTGAAGAACTCTTCTCCACCTTGGGCCGAAAAGGGAAGGCTGGGAAGGAATCGACACTGGTAAGTGCATCCACTTTGGAATTGTCTATCTTCTGCTACGGTATTGGCATTGTCGTGTTATTGTCTTACAATTCTGCAATGTTTGTTTCTTTTTTGCTTTTTTTGTGTTCGTAAGTGCTTGTGAACCGAGTGTGGCACAGAAGGAGGGGAGGTCCAGTAGCCCCGGCATCACAGAGGTTGCAGAGGGCATGCAAACATCTGAATCCTAACCAGCGCGTGCCTCTGTGAGAGCAGGAGTCCCCTTTCTTTCGTTTTGTTTTGTGTGTCAATGTGGTTCATGATGTACAATACTATAGAGTAAGTGAAGTCTCTTGCTCATGTAAATGGTTTTCACACATCCCTATTCTAGAAGATGATTGGTGAAGGACAATTGAATTGTAGTGCTACTATCTGTTTGGCATTTGAGGATAGAATGTGCACTGAGGCTAAAGTGGTCAATAGTGCAGTTGTCATGTAGTTGTGCTTAGTGGAAGTGTACAAGTTGTAACAGAGTTGTACTGCAGTTCCGTAGTCATTTTGTACTACTGTCAACGTTTTCCTGACATGTTCATCGTGGAAATTCTGACTTGCCTTTTCTTCATTGACGGCCGAGTGGAATTGGGTTTCACAGCTGGGGACTTTGCAAGAATTTGCGCAATAGAGAAGTTGCAAACGGACTTGAAGGAGGAGTTTTCGATAGTGCTAGAGCGTACAACAGCTACCAACAATGCAGTGGAGGAGCTGAAGTCCATGTTTAGAACGTACCTAGGCACAATGAATGAAAAGAAGGATGGCCAAAGCTCTGGATCAAAATTAGGTTCGGATAACCTTGCATCAGTAGTGGTCCCGGAAGTGGCGGTAGCCGGAGTCATTCCCAAATCCAGCTGCAGAACCATGAGAGTAAGTGATGTACTTAGGAAGCCCGGCACTGTGCAGAATGTCAAGGGGGCTGATGCTTTAGTACAATCCGCCCTTGTGGATTTGGCCTCACCAACAAAATCTGGAAGAAGAATGGCAAAATCAGTCATCGTGGTTGCAGATAACTCTTCCCCCGAGTGCTCAGGTGACGATGGAAGACCAAACCCTGAACCGGAGTCGATTTCATCCATGCAGGCTGAGGACACAAATGCCACAGTGCTGGTCAAAAGCATGCCCCCGGAACGGATCAAGGAGATTTCTTTGGAGCCAGTGAAGCCCCTTACTGCTGGACCCGAAGAAGAAGAGCATGAGCGTGTTGACAGCAAACCAAAGAAGGCTGACTCCGGTGGGAAGAGCTTGCGAAGTGACTCTCCCGATCCGTACTCTCTCGTGCAGGATGAAGATGTGGGGGTCGAAGTGTTAGGAAAGCAGGTGGAGGCAAGTGCTGCTAAACGGAACCCTTCCCCTAAGAAGCAGAAGAGGGCTACTAAACTGGCCAATGAGGTAAATGTAGAGGTAGCACTCCCTGATAGCAAGTCAGGGATGGTGAGAGTTGCTTTGAATTTACACATTGCGCCCATCCTTAGAAGGGGAAGGTCGAAATTGTTGATTTTCAACATACATGGGACATTGTTGGATTGTAACCTACACAGTGAAAAGGATCCGAACTCTAGAATTAGGCCAACCATAAGAACAACGAAGAGGAGAGTAGTATTGAGGCCTTGGTTGCAGCCATTTTTGGCGAGGTGTTTCGTTAATTTCTCTGTGGCATTTTGGGGCAGTAAGAGTCAGTCTTACATGGAAGACATTGTCCCTACAATCATGGGCAGGCAACAAGGCGGACCTGAGTTTTCTCCCTTCTTTGTGTGGTCCGGAAAACATTGTGAGGCAGTGAAATTCGAAGGGGAGATCCCTACGGCTTGGGGGAAAACTCTTTCAAAAGTCTATGCTGAATGGCCACAATTCAACCCGTCCAACACTTTGGTGATTGATCATGAAGGTTCCAGAGTGTCTTGCAACCCGGATGCGAATGTGTTCAAGCCTAGTCTGTTTTATGTGGCACATTTGGAAAAACTAGGCGATGACAACAACTACTTGAAGTCAACCTTGTGGCCAATATTGGAGGCACTGTATGTCTCAACGGATGTAACACATTTCCGATCCCACTAAAAGAAATTGAAAGTCAAACATATTATGCACATCACACCAACGTTTTGGATAATTAATATAAGGTTCAAAGTTAGTTTAGGGTAGAGGATATAGGTTTTAGGGTAGAAGATATAGGTTTTAGGGTTAAGGGTTTGGGGTTTAGAGCATATATTTCAATGTGTAGAGAAATAACTTAAATTATCCTTACATACATTCAATCATCCTACATTAGATGCTTATAGCATTCAATTGAATAAATAGAGTCTTTAAGACTCATTTATGTTTTTCGGAATCCAATGTTATTATCTACCCAGTCGTGGCCGTTGAATTCGCTGTCTGCCCGTCCGCCCGTCCGCTCGTCCGCCCATCCATCAATTTTTTTTTTTTTTTTTTTTCTATTGGCCGTCGGCGTCACGCGTCCGCCTGTCTGTCAAAAAATAAAGATTTTTTTTTTTTTTTTTTTGTTCTGTTGGCCGTCCGCATCGCGTGTCTGCTTGTCAGCCCGTGCATCTGCCCATCCGTTAAAATTTTTTTTTTTTTTTTCTATTGGCCGTCCGCGTCGCACGTCCGCCTGTCCGCCTGTCGAGCTGTCCGTCCACCCGCCCGCCCACCCGTTCGTTCGCTCGTTCGCCGCTCATTCGCCGGATGTGAGCGTCCTGCCCATTTGGACGTCCGGACGCTCGGACGTCTGATTTTGGGACGCAGTTTCTCCCAGGACGTTGGACGTGGACAACCCTGGTTTCAATGGCCCAGCTTTGTGTCAGCGATCTACGTGGAAGACTTGACGAAGAATCATACCGCTCTTGGTCTGCAGAGAAGCGGAAGGCTGATGTGCGGGAGCGCACAAGGCATTGTAGAGCAAGAAAAGCGGATAGGCCTGAGATTGCAATCCAGGCGGCTTTAGAAGTTTCTGAGGGAGTACCTACCACCTTGGAACGTTCTCATGCTAGAGCAAGTAGAATCAGTGCAAATATTGCTAAAGAAATGGCAGACTTTGCCTACTCTCGTTTACAACATTTTGACTCAAATATACAACAGTTAACTTTTTAAAAGTTCTTTGGGAACAGCCACATTAAAAGGCTAATTCCACCATCTTTAAGTAACTTGGATACTTTTATGTTGCAAGATTCAGTCCTCTCAAGTGTAAGAGAGGGTCTGAAGGATCACTTGGTGGGTGTGAAACCATCCAAAATTGTCATGGCCAAAGATATACTTTGCACATTTGCCTTGTTATCTCAGGTTGGGAGTGGGAGTGGGTTGGCTAGGCTCCTCGGGGTGGACAGGAGGAACATATCAAAGGCAAGGAGTAGAAGACGAATTCTAGATGTAGGGCAGGATGCATTCTAGCTCCACCAAAGGCAAAGTATTCGAAGTGACTCGCTTGCTGACAATGTCAAGTTTGCGGTACAACAGTGGTGGGCAAATGAAACTATTGTGTCCATAAATCGCAAGGAAATCATCAGCTTCCACGAAGGCCTTAGGCAGTGGATTTCACATCCTACACATTTTCTCCAGTGCTCACAAGTACAACACGGCAACCACTTCCATTTGATTTTAATTGGTCAAGGTTTGATGAGAGTGCTAGTATATTTTGGCTGTTGTTATGGGACTTACAATAGTTCCAGACTTATGTTCTCTTGCTTTAGGATGCTATGCTCGTGTTGATAGGGCCCTGCTCATACTTAGGGTGTTGTTTTTTGTGCTTAAGGGCTGTGTGCCTATGCTTATAGTTTTGTGGTCATGTTCAGGTATGCTTGTGGTTCTAAGCTCCTGCTGAGGGTGGTATGAATGTGCTTATGGTGCTTGTGCTTGAGCTTGTGGTTCTGTATTTGTGCTTAGGGTGCCCTTTTCAGGGTTTTAGGGTTGCTTTTGCTTTGGGTGCTTAGCACGTGCTTCTAGTGGTTTGTGCTTGCTTTAAATGGCTGTGGGTTGCTTAGGGTGGTATTCAGGTGGTTTGGATGTTCCTTGGTTGCTTAGCACGTCCTTCTAGTGGTTTGTGCTTGCTTTATATGGCTCTCTTGAGCTTAGGGTGGTAATCGGTTGCTTTGGTTTTTCCCTAGGTGCAATGGCGGTACTTGGGTGCCCTCCGTGTTCCTTGTGTGCTTATGGTGTCCCTTGGGTGAGTTGGTTGTTCCTTGGGTGCTTATGGTGTTCCTTGGGTGCTTTGGTTGTTCTTTGGGTGCTTCGGTTGTTCCTTGGGTGCTTTGGTTGTTCCTTGGGTGCTTCGGTTGTTCCTTGGGTGCTAGTGGTGTTCCTTGGGTGCTTCACTCGTGGTCCAAATGTTGTTGGTGCTACACTTGTGGTTTCTAGTTTCTCATGCTGGTTTTTTCTGATGCAGCTAGAGTTTTATAGTGCTTTTAAGGGAAGGCACCCTAATCTGGTGTGTAGCTTGAGCTCATTTGAGAATCTGAAGCCCTAGTGGGTAAAGCGTCTCAAAATCTGGAACACTTGTTGTTGTAGATACCACCAAGAGYTGGCCAAACTCATGATTGTGTTGGACATCATGCGGGCTGACAAACAGGGAGTTCATCTTCATTGTAATTGCCGCTGTGATATGCTGTGTGGGGGTATAGGATGTGGAGCTACTGCATCTAACATGTGCAATGCTCATCGTTTGGTGTATGAGCGGTTGAGTAATTTGTGGACTTCTATATTGTGTGAGAAGCCGGAATTGTCAATGTGGCACAAGGCAGCATGTTTAAGGGGCTTGTATGCAGATTGTGGTGTGAAACTGCTTCGTGTGTGCCCCTTTGAAATGACCTCTAAAAAACTGGTTAAATGGAAGACCATTGGCTACAAGGTGGTTGGGACTACGGACGAGGGAAACCCAAAGAAGGCTACGACAATGGAGTATCGTGAATCTCCTCCTCGGGAGTTAATCCTGTATTTGAAATCTAAACTCCAAAGCTTTGTTTTGCACAATTACATAGTGTCTTGGCAAGATTTTCAATTCAAGGAACTATTTGGGTCGGTTCCTCCTGACACTTTGATCTCCTGTGTAGACTTCAGTGAGAATTACACTCTAAAAGTGCAGAATGAAATTCAAAGCATGCACTGGCATAATGAAGTGTCAATTCTGGTCCATATCACATATAGGGTGAACCCTGAATGGAGGATTGAAAATGAAGAGCCATTCTTGTTAAAAGAGGTCCATTACTATGTTTCTGACGACAAGATACATGACTCTATATGTCCAGCACTCCTTCATGTTGAATTGGGAACACATGAAGGATCAAGGGTTTGTGCCCAGGAATCATATTGTTTGGTCTGATGGGTGCTCTGGGCAATTTAAATCAGCTCGTGCATGGTACTTTATAAGTTGGTATCCAAATCTGACTAGTTCTGCCCTGATGAGAGATGGTTGTCAAATGAGTTGGAACTATTTTGCTACTGGCTATGGGAAAGGGGAGGTGGATGGTGCAAGGTTTTTTTTGAAGGGGGAGATCCGGAACGAGCAGTTGAAACCTGGAGGGCTGAAATTGCAAAATGCTGCGGAAATTGTTCAATTCCTCAAGGACCAATCTCAAAGAGTGCATGCTGGCCCTCCAGGCGCTAGGCGTAGAACACACAAATTTTTTTGGGAGATTCCAAAGATGGGTCCCGGATGTGTTGACCGCTCTGACCCTAGGCAGTGCGAGAGGGTTCCAAGGAGCATGTCTAATCATCAGTGCAGATCTGTGTCTGCTAGAGACCCGACACTTGTTCAGTTTTGTGCTTTGTCATGTTTTTGTCACGTTTGCTTGAGTTATTCATCTGAGCATGCTTGCCACCAATCGGATCATGTGCAGGACTTCACCTTATACAGATTGAAGCCCAAAGCACCAGGTTAAGCCCGGCGACTATACAATGAAGATGAGGAAGTTGAAGCCAGCAGTGGAGGCGAATTGATAGCTGATGCATTGTGTGTGGGAGACAATGTGGCCGTGCGAACACCACTTGAAGATGAGCCCTACTAGTTGATGCTTGTGGTAAAGCCAGCGCATACTACACATGAAGCCTTCATTAATCCAGAGGGAAACAAGTATGGACCTAGAGATGTAGTGTTTGGTGGTTTCCGGTATGAGCGGTTGCGAGAGGGTAGTCGGACCTACCTGCTTAGGAATGATAAAGAGCCTAGTTTTGTCTATAGTCATGTGGTTTTGACCTCAAAATTCAGCTTACCTCCTATCACTCATCAAATTAAGAGTAGGTTTTCTGGATTTGAGTTGCCATTGGAGGTCAAGGAGATTATCGATGAAGCCCTTCGGGATGCAGTGATGCTTGATTAGAGGCTTTCATTATTCTTCATGTCCTTTGCCTTGATTCAAGTGATTGGGGTGGAAGTTGATATCTTCTTCAATTGTGGCTTCTTTTGGTTGTTTCTGTAGTGTAGGCTAGAGTAGGACAACCTTGCTGCATTGGGCAGTTTGGGAGGTTCGATTCCTCCTTGGTTGAATCTGATCAGTGGCCTACAGTAGTTCAGGTTCAAGATATACTGATGTACTGAAGTCATGTGCTCTCATTTTACACAATTGAGAGTTGTAATTTTTGTCTAGCCTTCAGTAGAGCTACATGGTGAAGACTCTATGTGGTGACAGTGTAGGCTGTTCTTGGAGTCTGAAACCTGCATGCTACAATAACAACGTCTCTTCTCGATTGAGCTTTGTCCCACTCAAGACGGGCCAAATCTCTGGCACCTCTGGCCAGTCAATGACCCACTTCCGCTTTGAACCTTTGACACATCTTTCAATGTCGTCGCAGCAGAACCAAAAATCAGCTTGAACTTCTCTCTTACTTCCATAGTCTTCTTTTCTCCCTCGATAGGTGGGAGCTGTTGTGCCCTTTTTCCCCTTTGCAATTTTGGCAGTGCATTTGATGTTAGAGGTCCTCTGTTGAGCTTCACATCTTGCATTTAACTTGTGGCTAATCCTCGCAATGTGCCACTTGGATGTGTCGCAGTCACTTTCAAAATCAATGGTCACATGTCGGATAGGAATAGGGTCGGGCTGTTTGTCTAGTTCCTCTAAAGTTAGTAAGGAAGCGGTAGTTGACCTTGTTCGCACAAGCGGCTGAGAAAAGTTGATCTTGTCCGGTCTGTGTGAGTCTCCAGCATCACCAATGGGTACGTCGAGCTTCCTCTTCGTGCTCCCAAATATTTCTTCTCATTCAAGATGTGGTACCCTAGTTCCCACATCCTCAGCCCCGGGCAGCATATTCAATGCTTCCGCTATTTTCTTGGGATCTTTGCTTCGCCTTGCGGCTCTCAACTTGAGCTCCCCCTTGGACGGACCCGATCCAGATGCATGGCCTCTGAGGTATGCACGGTAGTTCGTCATCTGCATCCATGCCCGAATACTATCGTCGCAAGTTGCATCAAACAAGTTGTTTCCTCGCTTTCCCGACATTTGGAGCCACTTATTATGAACGGTCTTCGACAAATTGCAGAAGGGTAAGTCCGTCATTTCTTCTAAACTCAATTTCTAAGAATGCATCCAAAACACGAAATGCGTTAGGATAACACATTCCATTATTAGAATGTGTTCACTGGAGACCATAAAATCGGCACTTCAAAACCATTAGTCGGATCCGACTAATGGTTGGCAATCCTGTCTTTCCACAACTCTACTTAGTACGGTCAGAACCAACTGGAAAAAATAGGGAACAATTTCAGTTCCTTGTACTTTACACTAAAGCATCATGGCTTGAACACGATTCGAACATATCGGAAATTACTGAAATGAAATTTATTTTGAACTAACTACGCACTGGGGAGACTAGAAATTGGCACCCCAAAACCTTCAGTCAGATCCAACTGAAGGTTTAGGCATGCTTCCTTGTGGTCCCTTGTTTGCAACGCTCGAACATGAAAGGAAAAAATTGAAATACTAGGGACCCTCCTATAGCGACATATTTTTTTGGACCGGACACAAACATGAAAGGAAAAAATTGAAATACTGAGGACCCTCTTATAGCTACATTTTTTTTTTACCGGACACAAATATTCCTCCAATTAGCAGCACATATAATGTATATAAAAACTAGGCTCTAAAGAATGGGAACTTTGTATACAAATTCACATGACAAATTCACTTACCATAGTCATGAATCCTCCCCACTACAAGTATCGAAAATGCCAGAACGCCAGCCAATGGTCCAAGTGATGAAGACCTTCTTCGCATGCAGCACCGGAAGACAACCACCATGATCGAATGGCTAGGTACCGTGTCTCAGCTTCATCGACCGTCTTGGATTCCTTGAATTGCTTGCATAGAGTGATGTGTTGGGGCTATAATGCCTCCTTGATATGCTTCTRCGTGTGTTTGTGGAGAGAATTACTCCAGTGAAGCAAGCAAGTTCTTTCACGATTGTCAATTACCACATTGAGGGACCCACTTCCGTATACGATCCGAACAGCATTCCAATTCGCCATGGCACTATCTGCCATGAAACCCTTGAAGTTCACTTGTTCCACTCCGTGTCGATCCATAACTGCATTCAAAGATCTCTAGAACTGAACTTGGATCTTCGTGTCTTCCGATTGCATATCACAGGTGGCAATGGTCATGACTTTTTTGTACTGGACGTTGTACACGTGGCAAGCCATGGTGCTCCATTCTTGAACACGCTTGACGTGATCGAACATGATCCACGCATTCTGTAGGTCGCCTCCTGATTGCATGTGGCGGACTAGGTCCACTCCACTTCCTGGCCCTTCAGAGAGCATCTTGAAAAGGTAGACCTTTTCCTTTCCTTGTCCTGGAAAGACGTTGTCATGGATAAACTGGAACTTGGACTCCTTCTTCATGGTCATTAGGTTATCGATCACCCCTCTTTTGTTGTTCGAACGGAATGAGGATATCACGTTCCTAATGTTGGGACTGCTAAGGTATTGAAATCTGTCCATGACTTCTTCTAGTTCCTGTCCTTTCAACATCTCTTTTTCTCCCTCTCCATTGTGAAATAGGTAGTTTGTGAGGAACTCCTTGCTTGCGGAAAGTGCAATTGCAGAATTGGTGGCCGTCGGCGTTTTGGCCACCTGCTCTGCAATGAGTCCCGAGATTTTTTCGACCGAGTCTCTATATATGCCCACAGCTACAGGGTGGGTATGATCCCCAAAGTGAATTGCAGCCCTAGTCATTTTCTCACTATCGCTGTAGGCATAGTATATCCTAGCGTCACAAACAATGAGGCACGTCGGAGTGCTTTTGCAAACCTTGCATACTAGAGTACAGTCCTTGGGCGGACTACCTCCTACAACAAAAGGGAAGATTGTGTATCCGCTCCATTCTGTTTCTTTTTTTTGGAAGCCCTCTTAAGAAAGTCACACTCAGGATTTTCACAAACAAGGTGTCCAGGGCAGTATGACTTACGAAATTTGAGGTTGTCGGGGTTGTGGATGTTCGTAGTGACAAGCTTGCACCAGGGGTGTCCGTTGTATCTTTTGTCCATCCCGTCCAAGTTCTTTGCCGCTGAGGAAGAGGAGGAGGACCGACACGGAGGCAATTCGAAGATGACGTCTCCATTGAATTGCGTCGGCAGGTACTGCATAGAGTGGTGCTGGACAGAATTGACATCCATACTGGAGAGTTTATCCCGCGATCGCCGCACAATGGACAATCTCTTCAAGCACTCCATTATGCTCACTGGGTGAATAGAAGAATAAGGAGATGGATGCAAAGGCGGACGTGATCTCAAAGACTCCAAAGGACTACTATATGAGGAGACGGGCTTCGAGTGTGCAAATCCATATTTTTTGCAGTCCAAAGGAGTTGTGCGCTTCTATTTTGTAAGCGCCAAATCAGATGACTCCCCGTTTGACTTGCTAGACAATTCTACAACAGACTCTAATTTTTCTACCTTCACCGATGGGAGCACTGTGCTATGAGGAAACGGGAGGCTGCCCTCAGGAGTTGCACTTGGTGAAACTGTCCTCGCAATGTAAGGCATGTCCACTATTGAATTATCCAAATGGCGACTGAGAATTTCTGTTGAAAGCCCTAGCATTGAAAGTGGAAGTCCATAAGCGCGATAGTTCCCAGGACCTAGATACCAAGAATGGCCTTCCCCCTCTTGACATTTGACAATAGAGATGGACAGGAAAGTGCAATTGCAGAATTGGTGGCCGTCGGCGTTTTGGCCACCTGCTCTGCAATGAGTCCCGAGATTTTTTCGACCGAGTCTCTATATATGCCCACAGCTACAGGGTGGGTATGATCCCCAAAGTGAATTGCAGCCCTAGTCATTTTCTCACTATCGCTGTAGGCATAGTATATCCTAGCGTCACAAACAATGAGGCACGTCGGAGTGCTTTTGCAAACCTTGCATACTAGAGTACAGTCCTTGGGCGGACTACCTCCTACAACAAAAGGGAAGATTGTGTATCCGCTCCATTCTGTTTCTTTTTTTTGGAAGCCCTCTTAAGAAAGTCACACTCAGGATTTTCACAAACAAGGTGTCCAGGGCAGTATGACTTACGAAATTTGAGGTTGTCGGGGTTGTGGATGTTCGTAGTGACAAGCTTGCACCAGGGGTGTCCGTTGTATCTTTTGTCCATCCCGTCCAAGTTCTTTGCCGCTGAGGAAGAGGAGGAGGACCGACACGGAGGCAATTCGAAGATGACGTCTCCATTGAATTGCGTCGGCAGGTACTGCATAGAGTGGTGCTGGACAGAATTGACATCCATACTGGAGAGTTTATCCCGCGATCGCCGCACAATGGACAATCTCTTCAAGCACTCCATTATGCTCACTGGGTGAATAGAAGAATAAGGAGATGGATGCAAAGGCGGACGTGATCTCAAAGACTCCAAAGGACTACTATATGAGGAGACGGGCTTCGAGTGTGCAAATCCATATTTTTTGCAGTCCAAAGGAGTTGTGCGCTTCTATTTTGTAAGCGCCAAATCAGATGACTCCCCGTTTGACTTGCTAGACAATTCTACAACAGACTCTAATTTTTCTACCTTCACCGATGGGAGCACTGTGCTATGAGGAAACGGGAGGCTGCCCTCAGGAGTTGCACTTGGTGAAACTGTCCTCGCAATGTAAGGCATGTCCACTATTGAATTATCCAAATGGCGACTGAGAATTTCTGTTGAAAGCCCTAGCATTGAAAGTGGAAGTCCATAAGCGCGATAGTTCCCAGGACCTAGATACCAAGAATGGCCTTCCCCCTCTTGACATTTGACAATAGAGATGGACAGCTCTAATTCACCTGACTGAGACAGCTTTTCCTCTTCAATGTAGATGGAAGACTCCACAAATTTGAAGCAAACGTGTAAAAGGTGACTCATCACTTTTGCACATTCTCCGTTCTCCGTTGGAAACACGAGGAGGACATCCTGACCATGCACACGGATGCAAGCCATCCTAGGAAATCAAGGCAAAGAATAAGAGTACTTCAGAGGTGACAATGGAGAGGAAACTGTGGAGGCATCCCAATTTGCGTGTCCTAATATCCTTCCTTTTCCATCAAACAGTTTAAACTTGCACTAGATAGGATATAATAACGGCAGGAATTAAAATTCATTACCGTAAAGAGTCTTAGAAGACGGCCGCCATAGGACATAACTTGACAGGCCCCTCCCGTACACAATCATTAAGAACATATATGTTTTAGGTGGATTATATAAAATTTTAGCTGCATCAGTTATTGAAGGCTGGTTACGTCATTGATACCCAAGATTCTGAGCTCTACATTGGAAGCCGAAACATTAAATACCGGCGGATGTACTTGAATTTGGCTAAGCGTTTAAAGGCACTTTCTCAGCGTATTAATGGGGCTGCCACTCGAAGGACGTAATTAGATTGACGGTCGTTGGAATGAAAGAATTCATGGATATCCATTTTTAATTAATGTAGAGCTGTTTGGGCCATCCTATAAGATGGTGAGCCGCATTTTGCGGAAGACCTTTTCAGTTGCGCCACTACAACTTAGCACAAGTGGAGGGGAGAGAGGTCTTCAATAGATTGCTAGTGCTCCATGCGAGTAGAAACACCGAGTGCAAACGTAGTGAGTACAACTTTGAGGAGAAGGAAGAGGTCTTGTAGATTGTATTTCTCATCATCAAAAGCGTTAAGGAAGTCCAGGATGAACAAGAAGAAGGTAGTGTCGAAGACTTCTCAGTCCACCCCCGGAGAGTTGAGAAAGTCCCTCCGCTTTGGTGGAGGCGGTAGCGCCGGAGAGGATGTAGTTCAAACCAGAAATGTAGGTCCAGGCCACGACAGGCGGAAGGAGTCAGGGAACATCAAAAATGATGATGAAGACAGCAATGTACCCATTGTGAGTATTCGACCTAGCCATTCAACCATCTAATTCTAGTAGTGAATGTCGATGTTCTTGACCGTGCTAAAGAACTGTGCACAGTTCTATGTTCTTATTTTCAATTATTAGAATTTAGAGGCGTGTATCAATGTATCGTCCGTKCTAAGGAATGTCACAACGTAGCGTCCATTTTAGAACGTTTGTACAATCCTGGTGCATGTCACGCATCCATGAATCCGAGGTCCAACTGTTAGAACAGAACGACTGATGGCCCGCACCATCCGCCCTTAGACCCACGCACCCGCATTTAGCAACCCCAACCCAATGACCTCATCCCGCTCCTCGCCCAACCCAGTCTCAACTTTCTGGCTGTTGGCTCGAAAGCCCCGACTGGGTTTGGTAGGGGTGACCCCCAATGCACGTAGGCCCCGCATTCGCAGAGGCCCCGCCTGCAACGAGGTCCAGCCAGCCTGGTGGCCCTGCCTACAAGGAGGCCGGCATCAACGGAGGCCCCGCAACCTCAGCCCCGCATGCGCGGGGACCGGGGGGACCGCGAGCGGCTTGCGACAGCAAGAGGCGTCGCTTGGCGCATGGCCGCCACCCGATCCGCATGGCTAGCGGCCCATGCGCCATGCGGTCACGAGGCCTCGCCACCTCGTGTCGGAGGTTGTCCCCATGCCATGCGGGAAACATTCCTTTAGCAACATCCACATGCAAAGGAAGCTTCCAATGCAATTAAAGGAGCCGCCACTATTGTAGGGGCTTCTAATTTGGGTCATTTCACAACAACCATGCATTGATGTAATCTCCATCATCCAACCATGAGATCCACAGAAGACTCCCACGTGAAGACAAACCTGGTACACACCTTGTACCGGGTTCAAAAGTATGGCTTGCTACCGATGGACAGATTTAACGACATGCTAAGGCCATCTGAGCGGAAGAGATGTGTATCGTTGCCATTGAGGAAAACATGGTATTCCATGCCTGCTGAGGTCTTCACCTCATTTGTTTTCAGGGTGAGTTAAGGACTTTGTTGATTTGTCGTCCACTTGTCTCCATTTTCTATTTAAAATCCACTCTAATAGATTCTATTCTATTTTTTTTTTTTTCTTACACTATGATTATGCAGCAAGAGATTGCGCTCGCGGCGGATGCGGCGCTTCAAAAATACCATGAGAGCACTCCGGTGGATGAGAAGATTGATGAAATGGCCGCCCATGCCATGAGGGTAGGAGCCAAGGAGAAGAATATGAAGCTTTACGTGAAGATGATAAAGTTATTAACAGTGGCTAATCCCGCCCACGGTCCTGCATTCCTTGAAGAGGTGAGTTCGGTTGTTATCAAAGCATGAAGACATTATCCATGGATTTTATTTTCATTCGCACACTTCATACATTTCATTCTTGCTGGTGTAGGTGGAGAGGCATTGGAGCTCAAACAAGGTGGTAGAGATTACGTTGGAGAAATTGCAAATGGTCGCCACTTGCACCACCACACCCGAACACAAGGTCAAATTATTGCAATGGTGGAACTCCTCCGTTCCATCTCGTGATGCAAGGAAGTTTCCAAGCAAGCCCGTATCCGAAACACACTTGGGACCTTTCCTAAACAAGTGTTTGTGGTTCGCCGGGGTATGTGCGTCTACCAAGTTATTTGTTGAATTGTAGTCTTTCATTTATTCAAAATTTGGCAACTCTATTTTGAGTTGCTAATGTCTCCTCTATCTGCATTTTCCATTTGATCAAACCTAATACATGCACTCACCCATTTGTGTAGATTGAAGATGCAGCAGTCGAGTACTTTGATGAGGTTGTCAAACAAGACAACATTAAGATCAACATGAACGCACCGATGAAACCAGAAACCTTACAGGAGTACGTCGAGGGATGGAGGCGGAAGATTTGGGATCACGGGTTCCATCCTTACTTGAAAGGGACAAATTACTTTAGGAAAGGGGACTCCTTCTCGACCTATGAGGGGTCCAACTTGGTGGTTCGGAGGGTGCTATACCGGTATGTTTCTAGACCGCTGCATTTCATACGGGGTCATTGCGTACGCATTACTAAATGATTAGATGTCTAATTCTCTTGAATGCTCTTAATTTTTTGTACTTTTCATGTGAAGTGGGTGCATGACTTCAATTACGAGGAAGTCTTTGTAATGCTTGTTTCATATATCCTACAGGTACTTCAAGTATGAGCTCRAAGGAAAAGACGCAATAGATCGAAAGGACCTCCCGCCTTTCTTAGCAGCATGGCWGGACCGCAGCTCCGGAGACTGCATATTCTCACCAAACCAGCTGCGCACATTTACCATGGCTCATCTCAGTGGAGGGGCATGGTATTTAGATTGCGCACCGGCATTCACTCATCCATCAGAGGTGCAATTACGTGCATCTTTGGATGGCATAGGTGCCATTGATTTGGAAGTGGACGAGTTTGCCGGCATGACGAACAGGCAAAGGAGGAAAGCCATTGCAAGAAGGGAATCCAATGATCGAAAGAAAGCGGCGCGATTCCAGGTCCTTTTCACCGCCAAGGAAACCAAGGAGGCAAAACGGCTAGCCAAGTTGGCGGAGAAGGAGAAGGAAGAAAAGGCCAAGGCCAAAGGAAAGAAGAAGGCCGAGGAAGGCGGTCAAATTCTAGGATCGTCAATGGTGGATCAAGGCTCTGAGATGCAAGACGGATCTGAGAGCGGAGTGAAGAAAAAAGCCACTCTCGCAGCAGCTGACRGAAGAGGTCATCACTCACGTGACACAAGGGATCGTCCTCACCGATGACAATTTGGCCAAGTCTGAGAATCTTATCCTCAACATCTCCATTGACGACCTCGTGGACGACATGGAGTCCAAGAACAAGACTTCGTACAGAGAAGTCTTAGAATTGTTGAGAATGGTATGCACCGGCGTTGTCAAGTGGAAAATGTGGTTGTATGTTTCCATTCACGTGATTGCAGTCTGGATTTCTGAATGTCTCATTTTTGGATGTATGATACGCTGGCAGGTGACAGCAGGAAAGACTCGCATGCTTAAGGGTATGACAAAAGCTACGCCGGGGGTGGACGTTATGTTCTTCGACTGCCCTGACAACTTGCCCGTGCCTGGACTGTCTTCTCCGCCTGATGAGGTGCYAGACTGGAACGAAGATGTCGGAGATGAAGCCTTGCAAGCGGCGTTCAGTTTTGCTTCCAATCATCTGCAAGACCACGKCTGCATCATTGTCTTTCATTCATGGAGCGCGAAAGCAAAGTCCGATATTCTTGGATTGTGTGAGGCGTACGACATGGTGAAGAAGAAGGAGTGGATGGGGATGAACCGCATGCATTTGACCTCGGCTATAGACAAAATGAAGACAGTAATATCCATTATACTAGAATACATTCCACAATCACCACATCATGCACTGTATTACAATATGGATTTCTGATGTACAAATGTCTTGGTTGCTTGCAAACACAGAAGTTTGGAATCACCCTCATGGTGAAGGACTTAGGTGCAAAAGGGAACTCCAATTTCTCTTTCAAGCACACTACAACAATGGTCAAGGCTGGTGTCGACATTGCACGGGACAACATGTTGATGAATTACACCCATCCAGATGACATGGCAATGAATGCCAGAAAACCTTGGCGAGGGGCTCGCGAAAAAGATCCACGATTCTTTCAGATCCTCCTTGAAGCTACAAGYGTCGAAGGAGATCTCGTTATGGACTGCACCGCATCCACAGGTAAATATTCAACTTTACCAATCTACATTTTTATTATAGTCGATGATCTTAGTCACTCCACTAAAACATTTGAATTTCCTCCTCATAGGTGCATCCATTACAGCTTGTCGGGGCACTGGCCGCCATGTCGTGGCTTTGGAAGAGAACAAGGACATTTTTGATGCCATCCTGAAGCCGATGAGGAAGTCCACCTCGAACGTGGTGGCCACATCACCTCCACCAGTAGTTGCGGTTTCGCAAGATCCGGATGACATGACCATTGTGCCACAAAAATTTGTTCGGAAGGGAAAATTCAGTAAGTAAGTTGTCACTTTGAAATTTTTCCTTTCATTGGTGACTTCCATGTACAAAACTGTTATATGAGGCCATTTTGTTTGCAGTCATCGAGGATTGATGTCAGCAGACGCTATCATGAAGAAACAAAGTGATTTTCTTAGTCCAAAGAAGCCTTTTGAGCTACCGCTTTATGCAGAGCAAATGGCAACAGCCTTTGCGGATTTTGGTTGCTCAAAAGCAAAACGCCGTAGAGGAAATTATGCTCTAAATGTCTTATAGTTCATAGATGGGTCTGCATCGGGTGATAGTTGAGAGAAAGAGTGGTGAGATAGAGATCGCAACGGTGGGGTTCGTGAATCCGCATGGATCCGGCCCACACTGTTTAGGATTTTTGCATGGCGGAAAGCAGCCAGCGGAAGAGTTCCGGCACGACCCGCATGGTTTCACCCACGTATCCGGAAGACACCGGCGAAAGGCGTCTCCTGGAAGAGGACTTAGTCCGAATGAGGTGTGTTGGATTGATACGCCGACCCTGGACCTTGAAAAGTGAAGAAATAGTCCAGGAGCTCATTTCCGGAGCTCCTAATCAGTATGATCTGACTGTGAGGGCCAGAAGAGAGACGTGGACGGAGGAAGCCTGGGCGGATGTATACGGTTTCCCGAAGCAAGGTTCCGTATGGGCTTTCCGGACGGATAAGGCGTTGGCCGGAAAGTTTTCTCATCCGGCCAACTCGAAGGAGGGTTCGCTATCTCGAACTGTGCCACTGTAGGGCATAGACGGATCTTGGAATTTTAAATTCCAATCCTCTATCCGGATAAGCCAACCCGGGTGACGGTGACGGTGGCGAACACCATATTTGGTGCTCTGGAAGGAAAAGCAGTACACTGGGGCAAAGTTCATTAGGGAGTGGTGAGCAAGTTAGCCGAGAATGTAGGGAAGGCAAAGCAGAGCCCAATCAGCGCTTATCTTTTCCACTTATACCAATTTTACGAAGTGCTTAGTCCGGCAAAAGTGCTACAATATGAAACCGGAACCACCCTCCTCAAGTATGGGTTACAGTCAGAGCACGAAAAGGAAGAAGAGAAGGAGGGAGCAGAGGAGGTTGAGAAGGTGGAGCCTCTGCAAGACAAGCGGAAGCAGAATAAACGGAAATCCACGGATCCGGGTTCCCGAAAGGCACAGACAGAGAGTAGCCCGGAAGACGTTCCGGAACGATCTACCGCCCCGACCCGGTTGGAGGATTTTTGCACTACCAGATCACAATGGGTAGAGAAGGCAACCAGCTACCTGCTGGCGTACTCAAAAATACTCGAGGGAGCAACAAAAGAGCTGAGTTGTGATCCCTGCGGATTGGTAGAAGCAATCCGGGAGTGACCTAGTCCGGAACTGTTGCAGGAACGGGACGAGGAAATTGAAAAGATCCGGAAGGAGGCAGAAATCGCGCAGAATCGTATCAACTGGATGTAGGGGGAACTGACGGCCTCGAGAAGGAAGGAAAAGGAAGCTCTCCATTTAGTGAAGAACTTAAGCCAGTTGGTGGCGGAACCTGCAAACACAATCAGCCGGGCTGCAGCTTTCAATTCCAATCTGGCCAAAGAAGGGCCAGTGACCGGATCCAAGGTAGTCACCATTCTGGTGGATTTTTTGGCCAGGATTGATATAGCACTGGCAGAAATGCGGCAGTTGTTAGAACGGTTGGATCCGGACAAGGCTATCGACTTCGTCGACTTTCCGGAACTAACAACACTACTGGGGGCAGCCAGAACGGCAGCAGCGGGGAAAACGCCGCAGAAGAAGATTCCGACCACGAAACCACAAGGGTTTATAGACCTCCTATCTACCCAGGTTCAAGCAGCGGAGAGCTCTCCAACCCGAGCAAGTTCGAAAGCCAGTGTTGATCCGAGCCGGAAGTGGAAGGGCAAGTCAATGGAGACTTTATCTGGAGGGGCACTTCCGGCACAAACTACGGGAGGTAGCGGAATCCAGGGTGGTAAGTTTAAACCACCCGCGAATCCGCTTTAGACGGATCTTCTGGAACGCCTAGGGCAACAGAATCCGGCTCGTAGCAATCCGGGAGATTTCAAACTTAGAGACGACCGAACAGAACCGACATATTCAAGGTTACCAATCCGTCAGGAGCTTTCCTCTGGGGATGAGGAAGAGGAAGAAGATGACACCCAAATCCTCGACAAGTCGGAAGAGGGTGAATTTGAGAGCAGCGATGACGACACGGATTCGGAGGATACTCCTCCGCCAAGCCGGAAGATTCAGACCCGGGCAACAACGAAGACAACACTAGTTTTGACCCCAGAAAAGACTCCGGCCAAGTTTCCATTTGGGATGCCCTTCAATCATCCTTGGAGTGCGTCGAAGAAGTCCAAGAAGGGGTAGTTGGCACTGAGCAGTAGTTCTAGCATCTGGGTAGTTCCGGATGAAGTTGTGAAACCGGATCGGGTTTCCAAGCTTGGGCCCGGATCCGGGTTTTATTTTTAGTAAGTAGGTTTGATCTCTCGGGGATCTCGGCGGGTCTTTCCATTGGCTGCCTAGGTTTTTGGGCGGTTTGTTTTTTATTTTTTATTTTGGTTTTAAGGGCGGGCAGCCTGTTGCCCTGCCATTCCCACCTTGCATTTTTATCTATCTACTTTGTATTTCCATCAAGGCTAAATGTAAACCATTAGTGCTAAGTGCTGAATTGTTCTCACCTATGGAGTGTGTACATTTGCTCGGATCACTTGAGTGTGGGCGGATCAGTCGGAAGTAAAAGGGAGGGGGAATCCGGAATTGAGGGAACTCGAGTCTGTGTCTTGTGAACGTTCGTACCGAGTGAGGAAAGCTGTGAACTGAGGTCTCGAGCGTGGTGCCTTTGAATTACCGGAACGGTAATCTGAGTGTTGGGGTAGAGAAGGCAATTCCGGAACTAGTTGAGTTCCGTACGGAGATTAGCGACTGCCTGAGGAAGTTCCCCCACACCGGAAGGTCTGCCAGTCTCTAATTTAGTTTTTCCCTCTAGAGAGCAATCCCTGTATGGATCCGGAGTATCCTTAATTCTGTCGTTGTAGTGAGGTGTGCTGGAAACGGCTCTGAGTGACCTACTATCCGGATCGGTAATCCGGATAGCTGTGAGAGAAGTTTCGGAACTGCTTACTGCTACTTATGTTGATGTATGAAGATTAGTGACGTTTAGAAGGAAACCGTGTGTAACCAAAGTGGTGAGTCCCAACCCCTTGTAAAACAATCAAAGGGGACCCTCTAAGGGTAAAACAGAGGTAACAAAAACCAAGTTGTCAAAAGAATACCAACCGGAACACGGGAAGGAAAAAATCCGGAATCCAATCCGGGGTAATACCGAATCCGTACTTTCAAAGGTTAGTGAGAAGAGAGAGAGAAAAAAATAAATGTCTTAAAATCGGATAACCGGAACTTATAACAATACAACTAGAGTCTCCTGGGACAATATTTCGTGTCATCTTACCCCAGTTTTGGTGGTAAAGGTACTTATCGCTAGACCACATCTACGACAATTGGGAAACTTTCAATCAAGCGGCGGTCATGGCGAAGCCCGGGTGGGAAGCGCAAATGGAGCCGTGGACTCGGGTCACATGTCGGACGTACATCGACTGGGCCCACATTGACCGCCACTGGGCACATGAGCGCCACGAGACCCATGTGAAATCCGGCGCTGCACTTATCTCGTATTGCCAACACCCGGCATTCAAGAAGCGCTTGATCGAGGTGGCATTGTTCTAAAAGAGAGCTCTCAAAGAAGGATGGGACCCTCTCATTGTGCCAAATGGCGTATGCGGAGGTGTTTTTGGGCAAGGACGTGGATTGGAATACGTMCCCGAACGTGGCCCGGAAAGGCGTATTTCCAAACCGACAACGTTCCATTCCACCAAATCCTGCATTGTCGTTGGATGGCAATCAGGACATAGCAGGGGCTGTGGCACAAGTGGTTGCAGCCAGGGTTGTCTATCCTGACGTAACGTGGGCTTTTTACATTGTGATGTCATGACGCGTCCGTTGTGACATGTCATAACATGTCATGATCCACGTCATGATCCACAAGAATCATGACATCCCTAACCCTAAATCCTAAATTCCGAATTTTTTTTTACTTCTTTCTAAATTTTCTTTTGACAATCATGATAGAAATACAAATGTATCATTATTCCTTAACATGTTTTTTTAATTTATGTTGTTTATCCTAATGAATTTCATCATATTCCATAAAAAAAATAGAATATTCTATCATGACGGACTTTGGGAGTTACGTCACGTCATTGTCATGACATCCTGACATCATGACTTGACGTGACACGGAAAACCCTGGTTGCAGCAGTGAACCTGGCTAAAATACATGCAGCATTGCAGGGGCCAAATTTGGTAGATATCGCGGATGTTGGGCGCGAGGGTGGTCCACAGGATTAAGACCAGCCTGTGTTGGACCAGCCAGGTGATGGACTTGATGGCCTCGAGGGTGGAGTGGCAGTCGTGGACCATGAATTGCAGCGATTACGAGCATCGTTGGCCGCGATGGAGATCCAAAACATGGAATTAGAGCGTCGGCATCAAGCAGAGCTGGAAGCCCAGATGGCACAAGTGAAGGCTCTCACAGAGGAGAATGCCAAACTTTAGGCAAGTAACACTGATTTGCTAGCTCGTGCAAATCGGTTGAGCAAAGAGGGCGTTCCACCCCATCGTGGGAATGAAAACGTACAACGACGTCTTCAGCACAAAATCAAGGGGGAATACCTTCTTCAAGGAGTCCAAAACCTCTTTGTACGAAGTTTTGTTCTTGGATTCCATGTCGTCCACGAGATTGTCAATGGAGATGTTGAGGATAAGATTCTCGGACTTGGCCAAATCATCATCGGTGAGTACAATGGCTTGCGTCACATGAGTGATGACCTCTTCGGTGAGTTGTGAAAGAGTGGCCTTCCTTTCCACTCCTGTCTCAGATCCRGCTTGCATCCCGGAGCCTTCATCCACGGTCGAGGATGCTGGAATTTGTCCRCCGTCTTCGACTTTCTTCTTTCCTTTGGCCTTGGCCTTTTCTTCTTTCTCCTTCTCATTCTCCCTCTCCTTCTCCACCAACTTGGCTAGCCGGTTTGCCTCCTTTGTTTCCTTGGCGATGAGAAGGACTTGGAATCGCGCCGCTTTSTTTCGATCATTGGATTCCCTTCTTGCAATGGCCTTCCTCTTTTGCCTCTCTATCAAGCCTGCAAACTCGTCCACTTCCAAATCAATGGCACCTTTGCCGTCCAAAGACTCACGTAACTCCACCTCGGATGGATGAGTGAATGCTGGGGCGCAATCCAAATACCATGCCCCTCCACTGAGATGAGCCGTGGTGAATGTGCGCAGCTGGTTTGGTGAGAACATGCAGTCTCCGGAGCTGCGGTCCAGCCATGCTGCTAAAAAAGGCGGGCGGTCCTTTCTTTCGATTGCATTTTTTCCTTCAAGCTCATACTTGAAGTATCTGTGGGAAATGTGAAACAAGAGTTACAAGGACTTCCTTGTAAGTGAAGTCATGCAACCACATCACATTCCACAAAAGGAATATTAACAACATTCAAGAGAATCAATTATTTTCATCATTGAAAAATGCATGGATTGTAAACCAGTCCAAAATACAAGAGTCTAGAACATACCAGTAAAGCACCCTCYGAACCACTAAGTTGGATCCCTCATAGGTCGAGAAGGAGTCCCTCTTTCTAAAATAATTTGTCCCTTTCAAATACGGATGGAACCCTTGCTCCCAAATCTTCCTCTTCCATCCCTCCACATACTCTTGTAAGGTCTCTGGTTGCAATGGTCCGCCCATGTTGATCTTAAGGTTGTCCTGTCTGAMAACATCGTCAAAATACTCCACCGTTGCATCTTCGATCTATGGAAATGGGTGAGTGCATGCATTAGGATTTATCAAATGAATTATGRAGATTAAGGAGRCACAACACAGTAAAGACCAGCTGCTCAATAGCATTCAAGGAAACCTACAATTCAAGAAATAATTTTGGAGAGGCACATACCCCGGCAAACCAGACACATTTGTTTAGAAATGGTCCCAAGTGTGTTTCGGATACGGGCTTGCTTGGAAACTTTCTTGCATTGCGAGATGGAATAGACGAGTTCCACCACTTCAAGAATTTGACCTTGTGTTCGGGTGTGGTGGAGCAGGTGGCRACCATTTGCAATTTTTCCAACGTCATCTCAGGCACCTCGTTGGAGCTCCAATGCCTTTCAACCTACAGGAGGAAGACCAGAGTGTATGATGAGCGTTAATGAAAAAAAAATGGAGAATAACTTTATGCTTAGTTACATTTCGAATTTCACCTCTTCTAGAAATCCAGGGCCATGGGCGGGATTCGCCACCATCAACAACTTGATCATCTTCACGTAGAGCTTCATGTTCTTCTCTTTGGCTCCTACCCTCATGGCATGGGCGGCCATGTCATTAGTCTTCTCATCCACCTGTGTGGTCTCATGGTATCTTCGAAGTGCTGCATCTGCCGCAAGTGCAATCTCTTGCTGCAGAATTCCAATGTTAGAAAATACAATGCAACAGAGGAGCAATAGTTTGTCCACATACTGAATATCATATAATAAACAATGAAGCGGACAAAATCTATAACTCACCCTGAAGACAAATGAGGTGAAGACCTTAGCGGCCATGGAATACCAGGTTTTCCTAAGTGGCAGTGAAAGACATTTCTTCCTCTCAGATGGCCTTAGCATGTTGTTAAATCTGTCCATCGGTAGCAAGCCATACTTTTGGACTCGATACAAGGTATGGACCAGGTTTGTCTTTACATGAGAGCCTTCTATATATCTGCAAATTGAAGAAATGGCATTCAGTGCATCATAATCGAACTGCAGTATAATAGGAAACTGAAGACAAAACCATAAAATGGAAGGGCAGCGAGATTTAAGAACTCACTTGTTGATGTCATGCATGACCTGCATGACAAGCTCAATCTTTCCTTTGGTGTCAAGAAAAATACAGTCCACCGCATAGTGCCAATCCATCTTGTTGGAATACATCCTCGAGATGACATTCATCCAAGCCAGGCGGCGATGATTTCCATCGCAAACATAGAGCTTCAAATTCTTTAGTAGTTTGAGTTTGTCCTTGGAATCCACATAAGCCTCCAAGGTAGCATTCTTCTGCTTCCACAGAGGGCCCCACTTCTCCATCTCTTCTTCCGTGAACTCAGAGGTCTCACCGGCTTCATTTGTGGTGGACACATAGAAAACAACAGCCCCATCACGATAACCACAAGCAAATTCCCTTTCCAGCAACTGCACGTCGCATGATAGAGTCGGTCGCACCATTGGCATGGCTATGAGTCTGCAGAGTGGTACTGGAAGTCAGAACAAGTTTTCCAGCTTCATTCTAAGTTCATTGATAGTGGATACAGAGTCCACCTTCTGCAGCTTCCGTAGCTCGTCCTCCAACAAGTCTTTCTCCTCATCATCCACCACATCCTCTTCCATTGGCTGTCCTTCTTCGTCCTCTCCAATTTCAGGTTGAGTTGTCTCATCAGTCCCCGGAGTTTGAAGAATTCTCTCGTCTTGAGTTTCTTTGACAGGCGACACATCCATCTGACAAGCAAGAATAGAAGAAGGTGAACGACCAATTGCTACAAAGTTCAAAAGACGAGAAATGTAGGAACTTCAAACGTAAGAACATTTTGTGAATCAGAACGTTTACTCCAAAGTGGTTGTCCACCGACACTTGTATATAATGAATTTGAAGGTGTCCATAAAAAAATCTTAGATATGGCACTACAAAACACACACCGAACATGGAGATACTAGAGTGAGATAATATCACTCAACGCCTCATTCCTCAAGAATCTCAACATCATCTTCGAAGTCAGAGCTCAGAAGAATGATGAGGTCTCCAAAACATCCCACGCTATCACTACCATTTGACCCAGACAGTTCCTCAAACTCTGGACTAGCAATAGACAAATAAGTCTGTGGCTTCAAGCTGTACTCGGTCTCAGAACTTTCAGGCGAAAACTCAAGTTGCTTGCGTTTGCGAGTAAATCCGGCAATGAGGTGACCTGGCCAGTTTGTATTACGACTGAGTTCGGAGTCCTTCAGTGCATCTGCAGCACGACTAGCGGCACTCATGATGTCTTTGAATCTTACCATGTCTTCCCCATCGTCCTTATCGTCCTCAGGGTCATTTGAAGCATTCAGATCAGCATCCATAGGAGTCTTCAGCTCTGACTATCCTGGAGCATCAGTCTCCAAAATTGGACTGGTTGGCTCCGCAAAGCTGGTAGACACGGCGTTATCCCCATCTGTGCCCTGAAACAAAAAACAAAGGTTGAAATAATGGATGAGAAGATAACGGAAAGTAACGTAAATAGAATTAATTTAAGAGCAAAACCAAAAATTCCACGCAGCGAGACACTTTGTCCAGCGCCCAACCAATCAAGCAACATATGGCGGAAAACGCGCGGGTCACGGCCGGTGTGAGCGCCGCGGGCCTCACTCATCTGCTGCCTGCTGGGAGGCCCCCTATCCCGGCCAACATTACAAAATCCACCCCTCGCTCCAGCAGTACATTCGGGTCGCTCCCTTGGGGGTCCCGATTTGAGGGGGTTGAGCCGGGAGGCCCCCGACCCTAGTCGGATCCGATTGATCACCAAGTGGTGTCAGCTCGACCCCCTCAAATCGGGACCCCTGAGAAAATCACAATGAAAATTCAGCGCCACATTCAAATCTCTCACCGGCCCTCAAGCAGAGAAATCTAGCCAAGGAAGACTTGAGCTGGGACCAGGGCTGGCTTCCGGCTAGCTAATCAAGTCGCAGCTTGAAACTGCTGGCCACGCGCGCGTCACGGCCGGTGTGAGCGCCACGGGCCTCACTCATCTGCTGCTGCTGGGAGGACCCCTGTCCTGGCCAGCATTACAAAATCCACCCCTCGCTGCAGTTGCTAAATGATGCTTAGAGCAGTCCAAGGGACGCATTGCTATACTCAATCGGATAACTGTACATGCGAATGGATGATGGCTGAAATGAGTATTGAAGATTGCGGTCAGAGAATTGTACCTTGCGGTGGCTGGTAATCTTGCGTGGGCGGGGTATGGACGTAAATGCTGTCGAGGACCACTCCGTGCTGTACCTGCCGACGCAATTCAATGGAGACGTCATCTTCGAATTGCCTCCATGTCGGTCCTCTTCCTYTTYGTYGGCGGCAAAGAACTTSGACRGGATGGACAAAAGATATGACGGACACCCATGGTGCAAGCTTGTCACAACGAACATCCACAACCCCGACAACCTCAAATTCCGTAAGTCCTASTGYGCWGGCCACCTTGCTTGTCAAAATCCAGAGTGWRACTATYTTAAGAGGGCTTCCAAAAAAAATGAGACAGAATGGAGCGGATACACAGTCTTCCCTTTCGTTGTAGGAGGTAGTCCGCCCAAGGACTATACTCTTGTATGCAAGGTTTGCAAGAGTACTCCAATGTGCCTCAAAGTTTGTGACGCTAGGATATACTATGCGAACAGTGATAGTGAGACAATGACTAGGGCAGCTATTCACTTTGGAAATCTGCCCACCCTGTAGCTATGGGCATGTACAAACACTCGGTAGAAAAAATCTCGGGACTCATTGCAGAGCAGGTGGCCAAAACGCCGACGGCCACCAATTCTACAATTGCACTTTCCGCAAGCAAGGAGTTCCTCACGAACTACCTGTTTCACAATGGAGAGGGAGAAAAAGAGATGTTGAAAGGACAGGAACTAGAAGAAGTCATGGACAGATTCCAATACCTTAGCAGTCCCAACATTAGGAACGTGATATCCTCATTTCGCTCGAACAACAAGGGAGGTGTCATCGACAACATAATGACRATGAAGAAGGAGTCCAAGTTCGAGTTTATCCATGACAGCGTCTTTCCAAGACAAGGAAAGGAAAAAATCTACCTCTTCAAGATGCTCTCTGAAGGGCCAGGGAGTGGAGTGGACTTAATCCGCCGTATGCAATCAAGAGGCGACCTACAAAATGCGTGGATCAAGTTCGATCACGTCAGGCGTGTAAACAAATGGAGCACCATGGCTTGCCACRTGTACGATGCCCAATACAAAAAAAGTCA
The DNA here is from genome assembly GCA_006891605.1 of Pleurozium schreberi. Lineage (NCBI taxonomy): Eukaryota > Viridiplantae > Streptophyta > Bryopsida > Hypnales > Hylocomiaceae > Pleurozium > Pleurozium schreberi. Next base: position 1,560 of record VACF01000421.1, on the reverse strand, counting down.
TGACCATCGCCACCTGTGATATGCAATCAGAAGACACGGAGATCCAAGTTCAATGTTGGAGATCACTGAACGCAGTCATGGCTCGAGACAGAGTGGAATAAGTGAACTTCAAGGGATTCATGGCAGATAGTGCCATGGCGAATTCGAATGTTGTTCGGATTGTGTACGGAAGTGGGTCCCCCAATGAGGTAATGGACAATTGTGAAAGAACTTGCTTGCTTCACTGGAGTAATTCTCTCCACAAACACACGCAGAAGCATATCAAGGAGTCATTCCAGCAACAACACATCACTCTCTACAAGCAATTCAAGGAATCCAAGACTGTTGATGAAGCTGAGACAAGGTACCTTGCCATTCGATTGTGGTGGTTGTCCTCTGGTGCTGCATGCAAAGAAGGTCTTCATCACTTGGACCACTGGCTGGCGTACTATCTCCCTACAGACCATCTTCATGCTTTTGTCAGAATGTAACATGTTGTGACCAGCATCTTCATACAAATCTTGAGCTCTCTTGGCTTTTCTCTCAGCATCTTCAAAACTGAATTTAGCAAATTCTACCTTCCAAGATAACACATCCCGTTCAGACCTAAGCTCTTCTAGACGCTTTAACCCTAAAAAAAACCCATTCCCTTCATCGTGATTGTCCTTGAATTCCAGGATCTGCACAAAAATGGTTTCTAGTCATCAAAGTTTGAATGGTCCCAATCAGGGTTGTCATACCGGACGGGTCGGAGTGATCGAACGGGACGGACGGACGGGCAAGGCGGACCGGACAAGCGGACAGTCCGGACAGCCCGGATGCTTAGCATTTCTGAAAAAATCCAGAAAGTTGTGGGTTCCACGTTGGCAGTCCACGCTAGAAATCAGGGCGCGGACGACAGTTTCAGGCACGGACGCATCCGTCAGGGCGCGGATGGGTCCTACCAGGGCGCAAAACACCGCCCTACTTGAACTCCAACACGTCTACGCCTTGACAAGCGTCCGTCCACGCCCGAGTATACACGAGTCCGCGCACGCGTCCCATCTACGCGTCCGTGCCCCGTCTGACATGTCCGCGACCCGCCTACTCGTCTACGCCCCGTCTGACGCATCCGCACCAACTCGTCCACGCCCTGTCTGACCCGTCCGCGCCCCGTCCAACTCGTCCGCGCCCAAAACAGCCGTCTGCGCCCTGACCTTGGAAACTTATCCAAATGACAGTCTTGAATTCCCTCCAAGCCAAAATTCAACTCCTTCCAAGCCAAATTTGAACTCTTACGATGACAACCATGAACACTCAAACTTACGAACTTAATATTTGAATTGGTACTGCCCTAAGCCCTAAACCCTAAACCCTAAACCTCAAACCATTTGGTTATTTCCAATCCCCCCAAAAAACATTGAGCTTGAAATCTAAAATAACGTGGAAGGCCCACTTCATTTTAATCCCAAACCCTTCTAGGATCCCTTGGCATAAATATGTTTTTCTACTTGAATCCATTAATTTTAATAATACTTGAACGCTATTCCATTTCCATCCTCCACCGCTTGGTTATTTCCATTCCCCCAAAATACCATTGAA